>JAJOOS010034773.1:0-13516 GCA_029582725.1 Solanum chiquidenum | reverse complement strand
AATTTTTCAACTAAGCATTTCATCATATAAATGATAAGCTAAAAATAGAACTTCACTCAAACATTATATAACATCATTCAAAATAATATCTTTATTCTAGTGATCACAAGAAAAAATTAAATTGTAGAATCAAACTGCATCATCAAAAGAACAACATACTTTCGTATTTATTTAATCTCCATTTAAAATCTTAATAAAAAAGAAACTAATAACACCCAATTGGTAATTCTCTTCATTATTTAAGAAGAAGATATTTCTCTACTTGCTATTTTTATAACCCAAAACTAATGTTAGAAAATAATTCAATAATTAAAAACCATCAACACGTTGATATCTCTTTGTTTTCCTCCATTCCTTAATATTTTGAAAACTAACCATTAACATAGGAGACAATTTTATTATCAAAACATCAAAACGTAAATTTCTTTTATTTATTCAAATGGTTCCAATTTAGCATGTCAAAAGTAAATAATTAAGTACTAGCATCTTCCCTCATGACTTGAGAAACATTGAGAACAAATAAGCCATAATTACAATACCCTTTACCCACAAACACATCATTCTTGGTTATCACTATCTTACCATATTCAAATGCAACTTTCACCCCCACCTTTCCTAATAATCCCACGGAAACTAGATTGGTTCGGATACTAGGAACATGCAACACTTCAGTCAATGCCAAAGTTTTTTCAGATGTGAGTTTGAGAAGAACTTTTCCTTTTCCAAGGACTTGAGTGGTTGAAGAATCACCAAGAAACACAACTTCTTCTCCTTCATTGACTTGGGTGTAAGTAATTAAGGTAATAATATGTAATAAATAATTTCAATATTATTCTTATACTTTTTAAGATAATAATGATATTTTATCAACAGTTAGAAAATTAATGAAATCATTCATTCAACCAACAATATTGGCTCACCAAAATTGAGCTCCACCTGTCTATTTGACACCCCAAGTCAAATCCCTGCATTCTTAATACTACAACTAAATATGCATAGACTTTCTTCAAACTTGTGTAAGCGATCACCCAAGTAGCAATATATGATTTAGATGTTCAATAGTTTGGTTGATTGATGATCACTCTAATTGGTTGGGTTCTAGACATAACAAAGACCCGCATAACAATTACTTTTCATTTCCAACCCACCCCACCTCGCCTTGCATAGACTCACCCAGCATAATTTTTCATATATTTTTTTTTCTAGTAAAGTTTGATACTAAAAATAAAATTCATAAAAATAAAGTTATTTTTCATTAATTTATATTAATTTAATAGACAATGACTTAAAATTTTAATTTTTAGAGGTCAATTGGAAAACATGTAAGAAATTGTATAATTTTTATTGAACAAATATCATTTACTATCTTGAACATTTTAGTAGCTTTAAAGAAATTATCTTAATAAATAATAATTTATCATTCTTATGACATGTAAAAAAGTTAAAATTAAGTTTGAACCCACATAAAATTATATTATACCCGCCCCACCTTGCATAACCTTAAACCCACCTCGCCCCATTGCCATCTCTACCTACACTTTTCATTTCTCATATGGAATAGTGTCTTTCAAATTGTTAGATCTCTATTTTATAGAGCTATTGCATGTATATACATTAAGAGGAGAAAATCAATTCTCTATCAGGATACAACAAATCCTAAATAGACAACTTTTTGTTGCCCCCTTTCTGAACAGGCAAAACTATTTGTTGTTCCTTATGTTGTTACCTGAACTTATAAGTAACACATTTAATATTTCCTTCAAAGTTTGGTTTTTGTTTTCGCAATTCCATTAGATTTAGGTGAATATGGACAGTAGTTTGATGGAGGATTCCATTTTTAAACCTTTGTCTGCAAAAGGAGATCCATATTATCCACCTCTATCACTTCTAATAATTTTAATTTTTTTATTCAACTGATTTTCAACTTCACTTTTATATTGCCTAGATTTATCTATTGTTTCATCCTTACCATTCAGCAAATAGGCATAACAATATCTAGTGCAATTGTCAATAAAAGTCATGACATACTTTTTTCACTACAAGACGGTATTGACTTTATATCACAAATGTCAGTTTAAATCAACTCCAAGGGATTAGAATTCCTTTCAACAAATTTATAAGAATGCTTTGATCAGTTTTCGCAAGGCTTTGTAATTGATATGTCCCAAACATTCATGTCACAAATATGTTGACTCAAGCAAATAAGAACAATCAGAAATATTGAGTTTGAAAAGACACTCTGTAAGGTGACTATTTCTCACAAATATTTTGTTCTTTACTTTTTATAACTTTGTCAGATACAAACATTGTTTAGAGTCAGCACTTTGCTAGATGTCCTTTGCGGAAGGCCTTGTATAACCTTTAATTTGGTTGTTATCGAATTACATATAAACATAGTCTCATCGGGTCCAACAAGGGAAATATGACTCAAATACTTCTTTTACGACACAAACATGACAAATGATTTTTCACAAATATTCATGTTTATACAAATAGTTGTATTTTAATAGATAAATATTTTCATGAAAAATCACAACATTAGAAGTGAAACTCTTTCATAATGTAACACTACTCTTTTGAACAAGTATATATTTAATTTGGGTCATTGATTTTCATATTTTGTGTTTCAACAATTAAATCAGACGCCAAATCTAATTTTGGTTTTTATCACAAGCAAAGAGCCCCAATTTTTTTAAAAATATGATCTTAAAAATATTTTTCAAGTATTTCAAAATAATTTTCCATGCTTTCAACTTGTATATCATCAAAATACAAATTGGCAGCATGAAGCCTCTTTTAGAGATAATATTCTACAAAAGAATTGTTAGTGCTTCAATTCCCTTTGACAATCTTTACAAAATATCAAATATCAATCCATAGACATTACAAGCACAAAATCACTGACTTTATGTAACCATTTTTTCCTATCACAATTAGACAGACAATTAAGTATTTAGGATACTAATAATAAAGAATGAATCTTTATACAACTTGTTTCTAGTTAACAATGAAGTTTTTGCATTCTACAAATCGTCAAAAGAATGAACTTTGAGTGTTGGCAAAGTTTTTATTACTTCAAATTAGTTTCATGTTCAGACGGAGTTAAAAACCAAGAGGTTTTAACCTTCAGAAACCAAATATACAACATTATTTCTAGTTAACGATGACGTTTTTATATTCTTTAAATCGTTTAGTGTTAGTACTCTTCAAGTCGAAATATTCATTCAAATAGAGTGTTTAATAAATTAGTGATTTTTGTATATTCTTCAAACCAAAGGAGTGCACAGTCAGTTTTAGTCTCCAAACTTGACCATTAAATAATAATAAATATGTCCTTGAACATCTTTAAAATTGAATCACACTTCTCAAAGTATAACCCATTTGGTACGCAGCCAAATTGCATAAGTGAAATCTCATTATTGATGACAACCTATTAATTTGAATTAGCACTCGAACTTATTTGTTCTCTTCTTCCTCGACCACTCAATATATTAGAGCTTTAGAGATTGCAAATAATCAAACCAATAGAATATTAAAGTAGTATTGTTCATCATAAAGTTCTTTTATCATAAGATAAAATGATTCTCTTTCTCATTCTTTTTTTTCTCCAACAAAGTAGAACACAAAAAATACCTACAGTAGAATAATTTCCTTAAGATTATTGCTAATCTATATCACTAAAATATTTAAAACAATAATTTTGGAGAACTTGATAAGAAAAAACAAAGTTTAAAGAATATTTTCAAACCAGAAACTTAAAAATAGTTAATACAAAAGAACTTGACAAAATATTTCTGTCTAGAAAGAAAATCGATCCCTGTGAACTGATAGTGTTTCCTTAAGGAATTTATTCCCCTCAAGTACCCGAGGTTAATAGAATGTCCTTTTCATAATAGAACGATCTTACTCACCGATGTATTGACACCTCAAATCACGGTGTCAACGAACCACTTAATGACAGTAAAGTACACTAGAATTTTTTTTGTGGAGATGAATAAGAAGTTCAGAAAATTCGTTCTTGAAAAATAAGAGGAAACTCCACTATTTATAGACAACAAAGGGTAGTGTGAACAGGTTCTTATTGTGCCTTATCGGAAAGGTCACAACCCTTTGGGAAAAATTCAAAAGTCATAACCCTTCGTAAAAGCACAACCTTACGGAAAAGTCACAACTTTTCATAAAAGTCACAACTCTTCAGAAATATCACAACTCTTCATAAAACTCACAACTTTTTCAAAAAAGTTACAACTCTTCATACATAACTCTTCATTTTCCATTCACCCTCTTTTAAAACCCAGTAGTTTTCATGACACTCAATGTCAACATTCTAAATCTTACTTCCAAACCAATATGCATTTACTCGTTATAACTGTTGTTTTCTATTATTGAAATAAAGGAAAAAGAGCAATAAATATCATTTTTATCCTTTTTGAAGACCATATACCACATACCTCATTGCCTAAATTCCTTTTTCTCGAAATCTTGTTGCAATTTGCTTTTCAAAACTACTCAAAAAAAACCTTTTCTTTAATTTTCTGAAAATCTCGCAATGGACAATTTTTTCAAAGAAGAAGTTGAAGTTGTTGTGGTTGGAGCTAGTCCATCAGGTATAACTGTTTCAGCATGTTTGAATAAATTGGGCATAAAAAATATTGTGTTAGAAAAAGAAGATTGTTGTGCCTATTTGTGAAAGAAAAAGACTTATGATAGACTTCACTTGCATTTATCTAAAGATTTTTGTTCATTGCCTTTTATGCCACATGCAACTTCATCACCTAAGTATTTGTCAAAAAATGAATTTATTCAATACTTAGATGAGTATGTTGAGCATTTTAATATCAAATCAAAATTCCAAACTTGTGTTGAATTAGCCTTTTACAACAACGAGGAGAAGAAATGGAATGTCCAATCAAGAAATGTGGCTTCTGGAGAAATGGAATTGTATGCTTGTAATTTCTTGATTTTGGCTACCGGAGAAAATAATGAAAGTTATATTCCGAAGGTGGTAGGGATAGAAAATTTCAATGGTAAAATGATTCATTCAAGTGACTATAAATCCGACGAAAAATATAAAGATAAAAAAATATTGGTTATTGGATCAGGAAATTCTGGGATGAAAATAGCTTTTGATCTTTCAAATTATGGAAGTCACACATCAATTGTTGTTAGAAGCCCCGTAAGTCTCTATCTCTCTATTTCTTGTCTTTACTTCATCTTTTTTTGTTCTCATGCATGTGGATTTGTGTTTGTTGATTTTTTTTATTGATATCAGTGTAGTGTTTGATCATATTAGTCATACATCAACTATTTTACTTGGTACCTATTACTTTTTACTAGCATATGTGATGTTGTACTTTGTTCATCTAGAGATCGTGTGCTAGTTTCTTGCCCATCAAAACCAGGTCATACCCTTATGTGAAAGGGCTAGAATTTGAATATGATTTTCATATATACGACCTTATGGTATTTTTAATCGAAAAATAAGGTTTGATTCTCTTCACCTCCAATAATTTCCACCAACTCATCAGTTGCGGCAGAATTTATATACTAGCATACTCAGATCCAATTGCACAATACAATATTACAAAAACAACCTCAATTTTGAATACAAAGTTGATTTAACTGATTGAATAGAAAGTGATTAAGGAATATAGAGTTGAATTATTGTAAATATAAAAAAATTGGATAGATATTTAATTAAATTTGCAAAACATAGAAAGATCTCATTATTTCATTTCTGAATCGCATAGAATTAGAAATTTTTAATTCATGTTCGCTTTCTCATCAGGTATTTTATACCGTGAGAAAAGAAGAGTGGGATTTGGAGAGGTGACAAGTTGTTAAGTAAAAACAACCATACATTATAGTTAATTTGTTTAAACAACTCATATATTTTTTCCTTTAAGGAGCCAAGTTTGAAGAATAATAACTAGGATTTCTTTTATTTTTTAAGTAGAATCATGATTTTTGCTAAGTTTGTCTTATTAACAATTTGTTATATCGTCATTTGACATGTTGCACAGAGAACATATTTTATTTTTTATGATTTTGAATCTCATACTTTTAAAGAAACTTACCAATAGATATCTATTAGATGACTTGATAAATGATAGTACAAAAATTATTTACACTAATTGAATATGAAGCTTAGATTCCTTGTTTAATTTAATCTTTTGTGCATTACCCATATTTATTTCCTTTTTTTTAGAGATGTTGCTTAATTCCATTACCAACTTTGATCTATGTTTTTGTATACTATATTAATGTCTCAATTTAGAAAACCTTTCTCCATCGGGAGAAAGATATGCATTGAATAGAACCAAGCAAGTCCAAATGAGGAGGCTTATTTTTGGAAAATAACGGATGTTGTGCACTCTTTTTACTTAACAATCCAAAGTCTCATTTCATGTAATGACTGATTTTGCTTAATCATGTCATAACCTTTTATTTTTCTCATTTTACATTTATTTATTATATAATAATTATATTTTATTCTTTACCCTACCTTTTATTGTAAATCTACCTGTACGTCATAGTTTATTCTTCAAATTGATGATGTATGAAAATATGTAACATTGAAAATGAATCAATCTATCCAAATATCATATTTATCAAAATAATATAGTACGATAGAATGCATTATGAAGCAATATATAATAACCCTACAAACAAAGTGTTAATTACATAATCTAAAATTTTACTTAATGGTAAAAATAGTGCCCTTCACCCTATAATAACCCTCCAAACACAGTGTTAATTACATAATCTAATATTTTACTTAATGGTTGAAAGAGTGCCCTTCACCCTTTGTAATTGGATTAATAACATAATATCCTATTTGGTCAAGCTTTAACATTCAATCAATTTTGGCATAATTGTATTTTGTTAATTAGTTTGAAATATCTTTCTTTTTAAATATTAGAACACCAATTTATTCTTGATGAAACCATTGTTGTCGTCAACTTTGCGTTAATCTTTTCGATGGTAATTAATACTCGTCATTTCCATCAAGTAACACAAATATCTAAAGCCTTATCTCTAACACGGAGTAGAAAAAATAGCACATGTTTGTATTTCAATATTGAAAATAATAATTTAAATTTAGATCTCAACTTTTCAGAAAAATGAAACACTGAGAGAGGGAGAGTTTTGTATTTTATCCATGAGATGAGAGTAATTTTTATCGTATTTAAATTATGTAAACTAACAACATATGGATTTTTTTTACACTAATAGCATACATTGTTTAACGTTTATAATTTTATGTGGTTACTACTACTGTTTGCCATAATATTTATATGGAATTACCTTATGATTGACCTGATTTCATACTCTCTTTTTTAATATTGTCAGAGTATGAAACTTAAACTCGTATATATGTTTCATGATGTTCTCCGAAAGTGCATTAATTTTTGTATAAACTTTTCCATATGCACAATTAATTATATTTTTAATTATGTATGGTTTTTAATTGTAAAAGATTTAATTTATTTTGTCCTAATATATTTGCAGATTCATGTTGTTTAGTTACGTATGGTTGTTAATTGTAAAAGATCTAATGTATTTTGTCCTAATATATTTGCAGATTCATGTCGTAACAAGGGAAATGGTTCATATTGGAATATTGGTGTTGCTAAAATATCTACCAATATATTTGGTTGACACCGTGATTGCAAAGTTTGCAAAGTTTAAGTTTGGCAATTTGGCAGAATTTGGAATACCACAACCAAAACAAGGTCCATTTTCTGTTAAAATCTCTAAAGGTACATCCCCCGTAATTGATGTTGGTGCCATTGACAAGATTAAACTTGAAGAAATTAAGGTATGATACTATATTTATTTCATTACTTCTCGGGAATTTCTCGATTATCAAAAGAAAAAAATATATATGTATAGTTTGTTCACCTTTGACATGAAGGTTATCATTCAGTGTGTGTATATATATATCTATATATATATATATATTTCACCTATCATTGGCAGTAAATCCACCATTATAGTTGATAAGTAGAATTCAGTAATTTTGGCTCAAATATATAGAAATTAAATTCGTGTGGTTTATGGATTTGGTTAATAATTAATTAGGTACTTCCTGGAATATCTGAAATAAAGGAACATACAATAGTGTTTGAGAATGGGGAAGAACATCAATTTGATGCAATCATTTTTGCTACTGGATACAAGAATGTTGCTACCAAATGGCTAAAGGTACGTTTTGCAAATTATATAATTTTACTTACTGTAAGTTCCATATCATTGTCTAAAATATGTACAAATTTATTACTTTTTTTGTATGCAGGATTATAGCTCTATATTTCTTGATGATGGAACATTAATGAATGATTTTCCAAATCATTGGAAAGGAGAGAATGGGCTCTACTGTGCTAGATTTTCAAAAAGAGGGCTTGCTGGTATTTCAATGGATGCTATAACCATTGTTGATGATATTAAGAATATCATAGGAGAAAATCTAGACATCCATTATTGTAGACACTATGTTGTTAAATAAATTTGGTGGACCCAACGGGATGCTTGTGTACCAAGATTGACTTGTTACTATGTTGTCGGGCTTGACTTGTTACTATGTTGTTAAGTTCAGCTAGATTTGTTAATTTTTTAATTTTTATTATGATGGTGTGTGTATCAGATCGCACACACTTCAACTGTTAATTTGAGCACTTTCTGTCTCTTGCCAACACAAGTATAAAGTACCTCTAGTTTGTACTCTCTACCCACCAAATTGGACAACTTTTATTTTAGACATTATATGCCTATGTAGGATTAAGTATGAGATTTTGAGAATCCCTAATGTTTTAAATTTTCCTTTTAAACAAATTATTTTTGTTTGTGGTAATACAATTGACATCTACTCTTGAACCAAAACTAGTAGAAAGCTTATAAAAATCATTGCTCATTCATTGAGAGCTCATGTCGGTAAAGTAAATCAAAAGAGAGAGAGAGAGATTTGGCTTCTCAATAATCTATTTTTCCTTACATTCCTTATTGTTAGGTCATTTCTAAATCGATTTGTACAAAATGTCCTAAAAACCAGTACAAAATTAAGAGGACAACGAGGGGTACGTTACCTATAGCTCATATGACATACTCCGTAAGTGCTATAAAAAATGTAAGAGTTTTCAGATGATTCAACTAGATACACAACCTACTTCATTCTGAACCAAATGGTTCATTTAGCTTCCTCCTCAACCCTTTGTCTGCATTTTTGACCACTTATCCTTAGGTGCATATTTATTGTTATGCTTTCTTTTGGACCAACTTTTTGTGTCTGATTTTCCCAAACATTGAGTTGAAGAAGAAGTTCCTCCCGGTGTTTCTTCTGATCTTTTTCTTTTTATCAAGATAGGGTCTCGTGGTGCACCATCCCCATTTGTTTGTCCCCAATTAGTTGAAAATGCTTTTCCCCAACCTTTGGTAGACCATTTTCCTTTTGACCTGGGAGAGTCGGATGGTCCACCATCCTCTTTGGGTTGTCCCCAACTCGATGAACGCACTCCTTACCAACCTTCAGTAGACTAGTTTCCTTTTGACTGTCCACAACTCACTAAAGTTAATCCTTCTCAACCTTTGGTAGACCATTTTATTTTTGTCGCAATAGGTTTAGAAGGTATTGCCGACTTACTTCCTTTCTAGACTTCTTTGCTTTGATCCTCCTTCTTGATATCTCTACAAGGTAAAGTTGTTGTATTTCCAAATTCTATAATGTTCCTTGTCTTAGAAACTTCTTGAAAGGGAGTAGCTAGAACAAACAACTGATATTTTAATGTGGGTATTTCGACAAGCCCGTCCATAAATGAAATGTACTCTCTAGTACGCTGGATACAACTTTACATGTGTTTCGCTTCTCCTTTCCCAAAACCCTTGCAACATTTTGAGACTGATCAGTGAATTCCTCAACCTGTAAAGATCATAATAAGCCATTAATACAACACTTTTCAAATATTGCTTAGCATTGAGGACATTAGTAAGTGAAAGATAACTACGCTGATGCAACAAAATTTGGAGACTCATATTTTATTTAACCAAGATGCTTCATAGGTACTTGCACATAGTATTTTGGCCCATAGCTTCTCAATCGACAATTACTGCAATCAAATGAGACCATGATGAGCCAGAAAACTGTATGTTCGCTAGGAACTTGGAGTCTCTTTAAGATGAGTTCAAATTTACTAAATTCACATTACCTTGACTAATAGTGTATCTAGAAACTCAACCACCGACTGTTTATTCCTCTTGCCATAGTTCACAAATTTATGCAATGACTTTGCCACCGCATCATGGATCAGAGTCATCTAGAACATTTACAATCCAAGAAATATTACCGAGCTACTCAAAACAAAAACTCTCATGAAAAAACAAAAGCAAAGAGAAAAGTGCTTAAAGTCAAACAAGGAAACAAGTCTTAAAACCAAAACTGCAAGTGCCAAGTTATGTACAAGAGAAAAGAAGAATGAGTATATATGACTGCATTTATAGCCTGAAAAATAGTAGATTTTTCGTACATGTCCAGCTGTGATTCTTAGTGTCACGCCCTGAGCCTACACCTTGGGTGGGACTGGCACTCGAGAATCATTTCTGGCCCCAAGCGAACCCTTGGCCTGGTTAGACTCTAAGCGGAAGACTTAAAGCATTAGTAAAAGAAAACAAATACACTTTACTCAACTGTCTCAAAATAACTTAGAATGTTTTAGAATTAAACATCCAACTAGCCAAAGTGGAAACTCAAGTCCTATAACAAAACAACTGAAATGCAAAGACTAAAGAACTATAGTTATCTGTCTATGAAGCCTCTAAAAACTATGAGGGATATAGGGACAAGACCCCCGATCATCCTAACAACTGAAAATGCTAAAGACATGAAAGAGGGATCCTCCGGAAAGCAAAGAGGCTCACCAAAAGACTCTGAGTGCTCGACTGGATCATCGAAGCGCTGGACGTTGATCTTAGTTACATGTATCTACATCATAAAATTATGCAGTCCAAAAGATGTACAAGCATGTGAGGGGAATTCTAAACAACACATAAGCTTGAACCGAATTCTGAAAGGAACACTTACCTCAGCTTTACTCAACTCATGAATACTCAACTCAATGCATAAATAAACAACAGTAAAGATGCAGTTTATACAAAGAATTTAAACAGTAGGTAGCAACTCAAAGTATTAAAATTACAATAACAACTCAATGTATATATATCATAAAGTAATATACTTTTGTGGGAGTTTCTCTAACCGACAACCATCACTATGAGCTATGTGATGATACATCGTCTAGCCCACACTGCCAGAATTGTCCTATAACTTGTCGGGATATAGAACGCCTCAACTAAGTGGATCCACTAGTCTATGCTAAAATCATTAAGAAGTCGTCTAAAAATTATGACCCTCTTCTACCTATGATGGCTACACGATTTTTGGAGACTTTGAATAATCCGAACTCAAACTGGTCCCCAAATCGGTGCTCAATACTACTCCCAAAATATACTAGCTCATATATTTAAAACATAACTCTTTCTGTGGTTTGAGATTATTACTCAAAACTATCTTAAAAGCTCTCTTGGAAATAAGTGTTTCCTCTCTTGGAAATCTGTGTTTCCTCTCTTGTTTAAATGTGAAAATATTTTAACTCTTGGGAATACTTAGTTTCCATATAATCTTTTGAAGAAATGAACTTCACTTTTACTCTTACTCAACTCAATTCTCAAGTATTTAAAACAAGTTTAAAACAATTGCAATTTTTTTTGAAAGACTCTAAGAACTCTTTGGACTTGACTCTTAACTTTCCTTGAATTTGAATTATGGATTCAAGGTTTATGATCTCATGTAATGGATAATTTCTCGATATTTATGCGTACCTTAGAGTGTAGAAATCAACTAAAAATATAGGTATGATTCAAGAGAACTAAAACAGAAAGAAGTGGGAAAGGGTAGAGGACCTGGCGACCCTGACGTACTAAGTTGTCACGCCCCGAGCCTACACCCTGGACATGGCCGGCACTCAAAGACCATTGCTGGCCCCAAGCGAACCCTTGGCCTGACTTACTTACTCAGCGAAAAACTATATGCATATTTATAATGATCAAACACTATAAATGTACTTTAAAAGAATAAACTGAACTGCTCAAACTGAACTCATAATGTTTTAAAAATAAACATTTAACTTAGCCAAAATGGCAACTCAACTCTGAACATAAGTCAATAACAAAGTAAAGACAAATGACTAACTGACTGTCTATCTATGAAGCCTCTAATAACTAAGATGGATGTCGGGACAGGCCCACGACATTCTAATGAACTATCTAATACTAAAAGTAAACAAAAGAGATCCTCTGAAATGCAAAGAGGCTCACCAATAGACTCTGGACTGCTCACAGGATCAACGATGCGCTGGATGCCGATCCTAGTTACCTGCGTCTGCATCATTATACGATGCAGGCCAACTGTCATCAGTACATTGAATGTACGAGTATGCGAGTTGAAACGCTAAAACAGATACAGGCTTGAAAGGATTCTGAAAGAAATACTTACCTTCGCTCTTCTCAACTCATTAATACTTACCTGATCTCATTTCATTATAAAGCAGTTTAAAACAAGTGCAATATAAAGAAAAAGAAAACTGTTTAAAACATGTTGTCAATTCATAATCATAATAGCATAAAAAGACAAACCATGCTCCCTCTCAAAGTCTACTTGTGCAATGCATGTATGAAGTCCCATACCTCCATTCACACTAAGCATAACCCCTTGAGAAACCATGCTACTACTGCTGTGGGAGTTTCTCTAATCGACAACCATCACTTAAGAACTATAGTGATGATACAACGCTTTACCTCACGCTGCCGAGGCCCATCCTATACCTTGCCGTGATATAGGAAGCTAACTTCACTAAGTGGATCCACTAGTCTATTGTGAAAAGGATTCATCTAAAAAGTATGACCCTTTTCTACCCATGATGGCTACATGGTTTATGGAGACTTGAGTTATCTGAACTCGCATCCCCATATCGGTGCTCAATACTACTCCCAAAAATATACTTAGTTCTTTATGTTTAAAAACAACTTCGTTCTTTGGTTTGAGAGAATTACTCAAAACTTAGCTTAAAAGATCTCTCGGAATTTATGTTCCCTTTTCTTGTTCAAATGTGAAAACATTTTTATAAACTTCTTTGGGAATACTTAGTTCCCTAATAGCTCTTTGAGAAATGAACTCAACTCTTACTCTTTGCTTAACTTGAAAACTTGAGTCTTAAAATGAAGTTAAAACATTGTTAAAGACTCTTGAAAACTTTAAGAAACTTTGCTTTGACTTACTCCTTAACTTCTAGACTTGATTCTTAACTTCTTTGACTCTGATCCTAACTTTCCTTGAATTGGATTATGGATTCAAGGTTCATGATCTCATGTTTATGGATGATTTCATGATGTTTAGATGTACCTTAGAGTGTTGGAATCAACTTAGAAACATAGGTACATTGCTAAGGAACAAGTACGAAAAGGTGGG
>JAJOOS010034772.1:0-16201 GCA_029582725.1 Solanum chiquidenum | reverse complement strand
TATGATGTCCATCTATTGTAGCATTGCATTGCATCCCATATACTTAGTACATTCAAACGTACTAACGCATACTCTATGCCTACATGATGTCACCATGTAGGGACCGGAGCACCGCTTGACCCTCCTCCTCCGCGTGGCTAATAGATTTTCTATCAAGGTTGTTGGTGAGTCCTCCATCCCGGGGACGTTGCTCATGATCTTTTGCTATGTATAAGACTTTTCCTTTTTAGTTATGTTTTGACTATGAGGGTGAGCCCAGTAGTTTCTCTTGGCCCCCGCTAAGTACTCATGTTTAGAGGTGGTGTTGGACAAGTTGTGTACTATGCTTGAGCTTGACTCATCTATGGTATTTATGTATCATTTCTTCTTCTTTTTCTCTTGCTCCCTTAGTCCCAATTTCCCCCCCTTGATTATTCTTATTGCTCATGGTCATTTAATTGCTTCCGCGACCAAGGATGTGTACTGATACGCTATGAGGCTTGTTTGGGGTTCCTTCGGGTTTCCCATTCGTCGGTCACGTCTAGGCCCTAGGCTTGGGTCGTGACAGAAAATTACCTCCATTATAGCCTAGCCTACTCACTAATATCTAGCTATTTACTAATAGTTGCAATTACCCATATGTCTATATTTGCCTATAATCGATCACATCCCAAGAATCTGTCTCATTATTGTTAATTTCTATTGTTTGCGACTATTTGTAGTTGATAACTCAAACCAAAAACCCCCATCTGACATTTGTGTCACCCTGTTACTTGATTTTTTCTTTAATCTATAATTTCTACTCCTATGATTGATTTGACCATATTCATACTTCCTAATTGAATTTGAGACACGTACCCCTCCCTGTGGGATTTGACCCCAACTCATTTAGTTGGATTTTATATTGATTTACGATCGTTGACACTTAGAATTGGAACTAGTGTCTTCGAAATGTTATTAATCACAACACTCTTCCAGTGATTATTGCAAGCGATCTCAAACAATGACAAGTGGAATTATTGACTATAGTGTTGAAGAGGCATATTAAAGATTTGAGGTGGTCTATTTCCTCTATTATGCGTATTTCACTGGGTTTATGCACTCACAGAATAAATTTGGTGGACGATTGTAAACCAAGTATTGAGAATCAAAGAAGATTAAATTCTCCGATGCAAGAAATGGTGAAGAAAGAAATCATTGATATACCATGATTACTGTATTTTTGATACGCTTCACTTAGTTGTTTTGTGTCTTCGGCCATTTTTTATTAGAAATATTTTTTTGTCTGTAATTCTTGCAGGAAATAGGCTTGGATAAGGTTGATGAAGATGCGAGCTGAAAATTACAGAAGTTGCCAACAACAGAGCGAACCACGAACCGTATGTCCATTAACGGGTCGTGGATGGGGAGTCGTAGGTCCTGGTCTGGAATTTGAGTTTTAGTAACTAAAACCACGAACTAACAGGACGGACTGGAGTCCAGTCCATGAACCGTAGGTGGGCAAGCATAGGTGGAAGATTAGGGAAGTCTAACCAAGTATGGAACTATGAAGGCATCGACGGACCGTAGGTCGACCCACGGGCCGTCCTGCACATCCATCGATTGAAGATCAAATAATTGAAGTTCCAGTACCTAATTTATTTTCCATGTGTTGGACTACGGAGGGTGACCTACGCACCGTAGGTCGACCCACTGACAGTAGGTCGAGGCGTCAACAGAAACCGCGTCTGAGTAGTTTATTTCCTTATTTTGTTTCCTACTTAGTTTGGGATTTGTTTTCTATAAATAAGAGTTATAATTCTCATTTTTGGAAGTTAGACATTATTGTATACTTTGAGTTTTGGTTTTTGAGAATTATTTGCAAACAGTTATCAATTTAATTTTTGGAAGTTTGTTAATACGATTTGCACTTTGAATTTCAATTCAAGATTGGAATTTTCATCTATTCTCATGGTAAGTTCATGAATTCTTATAACCTAATTATGAATTGTGAACTATCAAGCATGAGTAGCAAAATCCACAACTAAGGTTGTGAAAATCATGAGCAATTAACAAAGTATGAATAGTAATTGAGTAATTCTTAAATAGTGTTTATGCATTTATTGTTAATCCTTTCGCTTACAAGTGTTTTGAATGGGTGCACATGTTAGAACTTCCCTCGTTCTTACTTTCTGGACCAAGGAGGTAATGAATGAGAAAAGGATTAAACAACAGAGATTTAGTGGATGCTATATAATAATCTAATTTGAATTGAAGTGAGGGTGAAAACTAAACTACATAGATATGATGACTAAGTTGGGTTAAAAGGTAAGGGTTAGTATATCATACACCAGTAGACGGACCAAGGTACATGGTGAAATTCCCTATTTGTAGGACCAATCACTTAGGGATACCCAACTTACCAACTTTGCATGTTAAACACTAGGCAATAATTACTATTATTAGGATTACTGTGTTAAGAGCTTGTGGGGAACACATATGCCCTAGTTTCCATCTCATATTGATTTCTCAAATTGTTAATCTTCCTTACGTGTTACTTATTGACTCAAATCAACAATCTGCTCCTTTAATTAAAACCCCCCCTTTGTTTAATTTGCTAGGAAATAGTTTGACTATAAAGAGATAATCGTAAGTTAAAGTTAAGTCTAAACCATATTCTTCTTGGGATCTACCCAAACCCAGAAGTTAGGTTCTTTATTTGATAATGATTGCTTATGCTTCTTCGATAGAGGTGTAATTTTAGCGAATCAATCATAAAATGGTTGAATACGGGAGTCATCTTTCCGATTATGGATAGTCAATAGGTGAGTCTAATGTAATGCATTCTGAAAAAGGGTGGTATCATGGATATTCCAGATGAAAAAGCTGAGTTAGTGGCCTCTAGACCCATCACCGGGTGGCGTATGTGCACGTACTACCGGAAGCTAAACTCATGGACAGAGAAATATAATTTCTCCAACCCTTTATTGATTAGATGCTTGATAGGCTTGCTGAAAAAGGATAGTATTGCATTTTGGATGGATATTCCAGGTTCAATCGAATCTCCATTGAACCGGAAGATCAAGAGAAGGCCACATTCACACTCCCCTATGGTACGTCACATTCAAGTGAATGCCATTTGGACTATGCAATGCTCTAGCCATCTTTCAACATTGTATGTTATCGATCTTAGCAAATATGGTAGAAGACTCTATGGAGGTGTACATGGATGATTTCTCTATCGCGGGGGATTCTTTTGAGGTAAGTTTGAAGCATTTGTAAATGGAGTTGAAATGATGTGTAGATTCAAATTTGGTTCTCAACTAGGAAATGTGTAACTTTGTGGTGAAAGAGGGAATTGTGCTTGGCTACAAAATTCCCGGGGAGGGTATTTAAGTTGATCAAGCTAAAATTCAAGTGATAGAAAAGTTACCTCCCCCAATTTCAGTGAGAGGAGTGAGGAGTTTTCTTGGGCACGCCGGTAACTATAACACGGTTTTTCAATGATTTATCCAAGATCGTCATTCCTTTGTGCCGAATTCTTGATAAAGAAAGCACATTTGTTTTTAATGAATCTTGCATGATGGCTTTCAAAACACTTAAGGAGAAGCTTTTTTCATCCCAATAATAATTGCGCCCGATTGGAATCTCCCTTTTTAAATAATGTGCGATGCTAGTGGTTTGGCTCTAAGAGGTGTTCTTGGACAATCAGAAAATAATTTTATTATCCTATTTACTATGCTAGCAAAACATTAAATTGTGCTCAAAAGAATTAAAGTGTCACAGAAAGGGAATTTTTAGCTGTAGTATATGAGTTTAAGAAGTTTGGAGCATATTTATGTGGTACCAAAGTGCTGGTTCACACATACATTACAACATTAAGGTACCTAATGACAAAGAAAGAGGTCAGCCCAAGACTGATTCAATGGGTATTACTTCTTCAAGAATTTGACTTTGAGGTAAAAGATAGAAAGGGGTGTGAGAACCAAATAGTTGACCATCTTTCTAGGTTGGAGGAAAAACCTAGGATGATTGGAGAAAAAGATATTGATGATGCTTTTCTGGATGAGCTGGTAATGGTAATATCAACACCCTTTGCTCTTTGGTATGCTGATTTTGCTAATTTTATTGTGTGCGGGTTGATAGCTGATGAATTAAGTAGCCATCAATAAAGGAAATTACTATTTGATGTGAAGAAATACATGTGGGATGAACCATTCCTTTTTTAAGAGCGTGCTAACATTATTATTCAACGTTGTGTGCCAAAAGTAGAAGTAAATGAAATCCTTGAAGAATGTCATTACTCACCAGCATGTGGTGATCATGGGAGATCTCGTACAACCTTCAAAGTCTTACAGTGTGGCTACTATTGGCCAACAATGTTTAGGGATGCTCATGCATTTTGCAAGTGTTGTGTCCAATGTCAATTACAAGGAAGCATATCTAGAAGGCACTAGTTTCCCCTTTCACAAATCCTTGAGACATAATTGTTTGATGTTTGAGGGATTGATTTAATGGGTCCTTTTCCTAACTCTTTTGTGAATAAGTATATCGTTGTGGCAGTGGATTATGTCTCCAAATGACAGGAATCAATATCATTACCAAACAATGAAGCATGAAGTGACACAAAGTTCCTAAAAAGAACATTTCTCAAGGTTTGCTACCCCAAGGGCCATCACAAGTGATAGAGGATCACAATTTTGTAACTGTCAGTTTGCAACCCTCCTATGAAAATATGAAGTCAAGCACAAAGTGGAAACACCATATCATCCACAATCGAGTGGACAAGTTAAAGTGTCAAATCAAGAAATAAAGTGTATTTTATCCAAAATAGTGAATGTACATCATACTTATTGGTCTAGCAAGCTTGATGATGCACTTTGGGCCTACTTTCATTCAAATCTCTCATTGGTATGTCACCTTACAAGTTGTTTGGGAAAGCTTTCCATCTTCTGGTGAAACTAGAACACAATATTTTATTGGCATTCAAGAAGATTAACATGAATTGGGATGTAGCCGTTAGAGACCCTGTGCGCTAGATCCTTGAATCAGATGAATATTTGTTACAAGCCTACGAAAGCTCAGTACTGTACAAGGGAAAGTTAAGAGGTGGCATAATGCTAAGATACTACCTCGTGAGTTTCACATAGGAGAGTTGGTTCCATTGTTTAAATCAAGGTTGAAGATATTACATAGTAAGCTCAAGTTCAAGTGGACTGGTCCATACACTGTCACCCATGTGTATGGAAATGGAGCGATGAAAATTGAAGATGCAAAGGGGGTAAGATTCAAGGTTAATAGACAACAGTTGCAGGCATACTTAGAGAAAGTCAGGATGTGCGAGTTGTTAAAGTGGTGTTTTTGGATGATGTATCAAGAACATGTATCGTTCCGCGATGTTCAAGTAGGTGCTTCTTGGGAGGCAACCGAAGTGTTACTCATTTTCAATAACATGGGTGTTCACATGTGCAGGTATTGGGTAATAAGTAATGCAAGGAGCAACTTGGTGATTCATCCAAAACAATAGGAGAAGCTCCAACAAGTCCATCCTTTTAGAGGCTAAACTTTAGATGCATACTGTCTAGTTCGGCGAGCTTATCATCCCTTTAGTGATAATCCTACTTTATTGGGTGAACTAAATGCAATCCGACTAGTCAGTCCCAAAAACGGACGTCACACTGGTCATTTCGGCGATGCTCATGCAAGAAAGGTAATTCGCCCATACACTTTGGGCGCTGTTCACGCAGCCTGATGGAAATATGGTCCTCACTGATAGCCTTACTAGGACATCAGGATATACTCAACGACTCATCGATCTCAATTGGCGACCAATATTAGTGCTTACTCAGAGGTGTTTCTACCTTTATCCCCATTATTTCAATTGACATACATTAAGGACATTGCATTTTATTTTTGGAGGGATGAGGGCCTTCGTGCCAATATTCCCCTTTTGCTTATATTCTGTTATTTCATATTTTGAACAATTGTAGTGATTTTTGTTTATATAAGATGCCTCTTTTGGGAATTGTGTTCTTTATTTTTATCTCATTTTATTGTATTGTTGCAACCCCCCCCCCCACGCACCATGAGTTCAATTCGAGAAACGCTTTAATTTTTCGTTGATAACAATTAAAATATCGATCTTGTTCAATATCAATGTCTTGAATAGTACTCAGAATGAACATGAAGCGTAGTGTTAGTGTTGCGAGAGCAAAATCGATGTGGTTACACCATTGAGTGATCTCTTTGAATTTTGTGTTGACTAGCTACATTTTATGTGAGCGTTGTAATGAACATCACACGTACACTTTTGATCTTTTAAGGATGTGCTAAATGAGTGTATTTTGAAGTTCCATGTGTGGTGAAGATTACGTGAGAGCATGCATATGGAGTCCTAGAATTTACCTTGTTATCCCAGTTGTTTGAATCTTGGTGAATGTGGGGCATGATCGTTGGCAAAAATTTAATGAGGAAACCAAATAGTCCATAATGCCTTTTGTGACTACCTTGTGCAGGTCACTTCTATGTTTGCACCAACTGAGCCTAACTTATTTTTTCACAATCAAAAGAAGCCTCTTGAGCTTACTCTTACCATCCCACCAAAAATCCATTCAGAGCATTGCAATGTGTGAATAGGTACGGACAGGAAGGAGAAATGTAAGCTGAGTGAAGGGCAAAAAAAGATGAAATGAGACACAAATCAAAAAGTTGTGCAAAAAGAAGGAACCCCTCGTTATAAAAAATAATAATGAAAATTAAAAAGAGAAGTGAATGAAATAAAAGGAGGGGGGAGTTCTAAATAAATTGAGTGACAAGCCAAGATTTTAGTTGTCAAATGAAAAAGACGAAAATGAACTTTTGAAGATGTGATGATGATTGCAATAATGCTTTTATAAGCTATAAGTCACCAATCCAGACTGAGCATGTCTTAATCCTCAACCCAATTACAAGCCTAAAATACCCTTGAGATCTTACATGAGTCAGGTTGTTTGATGATTTGAAAATATGGGCAAACCTTTGGGACAAAGCTTGCATGTGTTTCTCTTTTGAGAGAGTGAGAGTTACATTGATTCTCATTACCTTTGTTGATTTACTTTGTCAGAGCATGGAATTTTTCATGATGTGAGGGAACTTGAATGTTGAAACTAGTTCTTGCATTAGACAATAAGAAAAAGTGAGCTTTAGTTTGTGTAGAGACTAGTTAGTCATCATTCGAAGCTTTGTGATCATGATTTATGGTAACATGTTGTTGAGAGTAGTGTTGCCATGGCGCTTGCATGTTAGCTCTCAGTGAGTAATGTTGTCGACACCCTTATTAAGCTTATAACATTCTTGATTAACTTGAGTACAAGAAAAAGTTTAAGTTGGTGGTTTTGATGAGTGATAGATTTGCACTCAATAAGGTCCATTTAGGTCAATAATTAGTGTCCTTAATTCCATACTTTGCCCCATTCTAATCCAATAATGCTATTTTTAGCTATGAAGACAATTCGACAAGGCAACGATAGATGCACAAAAATAAGGGACAAAAACACAACAAGAATTACAAACTATAGACGCAATGCAAAAGGCGAATTGCCGAAATGATGTGAGAGCGGCCAAAATGATAGAGCGGTGATGCAATCCTCAAGATAATTCGGTGAAGAGGGGTGACAAAGGTGATCTGCTGAATTTCATAAGGTGAGGCAAGTGGACGTCGCCGAAGTTGACAGTGTTGGCAGACAAAATGATGGCTCAAGGGGTGATATGAAGAGGAAATTGGTGATTCGGCAAATTGGCAAAAGCGAGCTCAGACGAGATCTCCTAATGAGACCCAAACACCTGAAGTTTGAAACAGGAGAATGGCAAACCCGAGGATAATGGGCGATTCGCCGAATGTATTTGGAGAACTGAGCTATAGTCACAAAAAGGGACACATAACCTATTTTTGGGTAAAATTTTGGGAAACTATAAATAGCCCAGAGGAGAGAGAAAGAGAGGGTAGAAAATATAGGGGGATGTTTCAAAATATTCTAGAGAGAGAAACAACTCCCATTGAAAAATAACACTTTGATTTTAGAAGAATTCATTTTTTAAACTTAATTTTGAAGAATTAAAGTTGAATCCAAAGTGAGTTTACTCTTAATTGTTTGATTTCAAGTTACCCTTGAGTGTTGTCATGGAAGGTATAATCCATTTTCATTTTGTGATGGGTGGCTAAAACCTCAATCTCTTGGTGTGTGATTATGGGGTTGGGTGTTGATTTAATCTAGTGTGTTCAGTGAATTTCTCTGCTTTATACCCATAAATCATAGATTTTACTTATTACTGAGTGACTAATTTACAAATTGATGCGTCCAACTTAATTCTACTTTTGATCTTGTGAGGATGATGCTCAAAAAGACAATTATAAGTGGTTAATCTTTTCAATAGTTGTAGTTTAGCTTAATTAATTGCATGTATAAAGTCTTGGGTTATTTTGAATGGTAATTAGATAATACCGAAAGGAGATTCTATGTAAGGATGAATTGAGATCGATAGAAGATTAGCTTCAAGTATGATTACCTAGCTTATTTGTGATTGATTTGTTGTAGCAGGAAATTCTATGAATCCCCAAATGGAATCAACATTTGATTCCCACACCCCTTGGGCTAGTTAATTTCGTGAATTGTATACTATTCATGTACTGATATATTGGTGATTGGAATATTGTCATTAAAGTTGGTGGACTTCTTCATCTAATTGTTAACTCAACTTTACCTGAATTAATTACATCTTAACTCTATAACTAAATTCTTAACCTTATACTATTCCTTGTGGTATTTGACCGCGACTCTTAGTTGGGTAATTTTATTGATGAAGACCGCTCATTCTTTCAATTCATTTTAGAGAGTGATTTGAATGTTATCAGTGATAACAACATCAAAAGTCTCGGCCTCATGGCTCCCTGGAAAAGCATAACACTAGCCTTATCGGCCACCTGTAGTCTAAGTAGAACCTCCACCTCCACCCTACCGAGCCGTAGGACTCCTACCAAAAGTGCTACCACCTCGACTAGGTTAACCTCTTCCTTGACCCCTAGTCGAAGGTGCTAAACCTCTTGATGGAGAAACCAAATAAGAATGTTGGGACTATGAATGAGTCTATAAAGGACACTACTTAATCAAACAACTTGGATCTCTACACCTATAACAATACCTCTGTATGTTGTAAGCTAGATGAGCTACCATGGACCCCTCGGCCAAAACCATATGCCATCAGACTAACTTCCCACTCTCCGCTGCTGCCATAGATGCATGAACCGGTCCACAATGGTTATAGAAAATAATATCTCTATGTGAACTCTTGCCTCCAAATGAGGCACCAAAAAACTGACCAGATGATCGGGCACTTTTGGGCTCTCCAAACTTCTCTAAGACGATGACCTCTGCCTCCTTGGTTGTGCTCACAATGCACTGAATGAAGGCCCCTGTCTAGCTACTTTGAAACATACCATCTTGAACAGAAAGTCAACCTTCTCACAATTCTACAAACTCTCTCTTCCACGTCATGAACAATAGTCATATCATGCCTAGAAAGCTCACAAAAGTGGGCCTCATACTTATAATAGTCGAACTGCCCTATCTTAGATCTTCAAATCTAAGACGAATCTCCTCACTCATGTTCCACGGGATGAAGTGATCCTAAAAATCACTAAAACATTTCCCATTCTATCGAAGGAGATCCTAGTGGTCTAGACATCACAAAAGTGCTCCACCGCTCTCTGGCGAGACCACAACGCTGAAGTGAAACAAAGCGATCACCAAGAGCATCCACCATACCCACTGCTTCAAGAATCTAATGGCATAAATTCAAGAACTTGTGAGCATCCACACTCTTACCACACTGAAACAAGGGTAGTTTCGTCTGCTTAAACTCTCGTATCATGTAGATGAAATATGGGTTAGTACAAAAATGCACTAACTATGGTAGCTATGCATGAAAACCTTTAAACATGCTTAAAAGGGACATTTTAATTGAAAACTATGTACTTTACAAAGTGTAGAGTTCATCATGAAAATTTGTGTTAAAGCATAAGATACAAGAATATTCAACATATTGATAATCTCATTATAATGGAAACAAATTATAAATACCCTCAAAGCATCCTTGTGCAATATATGAATATGATCCCATACTCCTACCCAAACTAAGGAAAGCTTACTAAGTGATTATAGATCATAACTACAACTCTAGTTCATACTATCATAGTGGGATTAACTTTAACTAATATAGACCATGAGAGCTTAATCATGGAATACAGTGTCTACCCTACACCGAAAAGGGGTGTGCTACTTGCCTTAGGTAGAACTCAACTATTAGCTTAGGTGGATCAACTAGCTAAAAGACCTATTAGGGAACATTTTTTATGGGATAAGGGGATTACTACGAGAGAACCCAACCTCTACTAACGTAAGGGCTTACATCCCAAAAGATTGTTCCTAGACACCCGACCTCTACTATCGTGAGGGATTCCATATCATATCACTAACCACTCGGTGTTAAGTATAATTCCCATTGATTTTATATTAAGTATTGACTTGAAGTGATAATTATGGAAAGGTTTCTTGACACTCAATCAAACAAAGTCATGCTAAAGCTCCTAGATTCATTAGGGGAGACTAGTCTTCAACCTTTAGAATCACTACATATGATAAACCTTTCACATTGTATGATATTCATACCTAAGTGTCAAAGTAAGGATAATCATCCAATCAACACAATAATTAGATTATAATGTATTCACTTTACTCTCAAAGAAATCTAATTGTATACACACAAGTCTCATACACATAGCTAATACTCAAGTTTTGCCCTTCAAGGACCATAGATCACATTCAACTTATCAATATAGAATTACTACATTATATATATGTGGTGACATGATTCAATTAACTAATCTACTATAAGTACAATTTCAGAGTTACTACAATTCACCCGAATCACAAGTCATAAATTAGGGTTATAGGGGATTCATGGATCCATGGGACATTTTATCATAAAACCACCATAAAATATCAATTCAATCATAATATAAGGTAATTATATCATTGAAAACGTTTTTAGAAAGAATCCATGACTTGGACTGAAAATCCTAGGTTTTGGGGACTTTTCTACTTTGAAATTGAGAGATTGAGGACTTGATGGATGAAAGCTAAAAATGAATCAAATACTATCATACCTTAGATGAAGATTACTCACGAATTTGGGTAGAAAATATGAGTTCTTGAACCTTAGACTTCATTTTGTTCTTCTTCTTCTTCTTCGATGGAGTTTTAGAGAGCGAAATATTTGGAGAGGTTTTGATTTTATTTGGGAACTTTGGTAGTTATGATTTAGAAGACTAAGTTTAGGGGGTTAAAACACTTATATACTTAGTCTAAAATAATACAAAATGATGTCACTGAATAGTTAATGAAAGTGGAAAACCCAAAACGACCCCTCAACTAACTCCCAAAACTCAGCCTCCAAGTGTGAAACACGGTCGTGGACCCACTAACCGTGGGTGGGACCACGACCCGTGCTAGAAAATTATAGGTCAGTGGTCTGAGGCTGGTTCTGCAAGCATACATAGCAGGCCTCACCCACGACTCCCATCAACGGAGCATGGTCTGACCCACGAGGCGTGGGTGCCCTCCGTGGGTCACTGCCAAGAGGCTTTTACTCAAGGACCTAGATTGGGTCCTTGGGGTTTATTCCTTGATGTTTCAATACTAATACATGAATATTAGGGTACGGGAAGGTATGTTCAAGGCTCTAACCCTAACGTCAAGCTTTAGCTATGCCTAGTAGTTTTTATGTTAGACTCTAGCTTAGTTTAAATTTTTCAGGAATGTTAAACATACACACAAACCACATATACAAATCAATTATTCTTGTCATTTCGAACTCAATGGAACTATGAAAACTTGAATCCGAAGTCTTCTTGACCCAACATCCGTGAAAACTATAAGAAACTAACTTGACACCTAAAAAGGCTCAAAAACCTGCGAGATCTCAAAAATTAACCAAGACATGAAATCATCCCCCGAATCTAACTGAACTCTCATAATTTTTATTCAAGCGTTTCAATCCCGAATGTTGACGAAAGTCAGCCAAAGGCTAAATTTCAACAATTTCAAAATTTAGGACCTCTTATCGTCAAAAGGACTCCCAAACTAAAATAAAAAACTCTTACCAATCAGATTCCACATTCTAAAACTAATGGAATCAAGATAATTCCATTTCGACACTAAAAACTCCAAGAGACACCGAAAACTAGTTTCTTAATAATATTAGTGTGTCATACTCAAAACATACAAAATTCCCAACTTTGAACTCAAAATTTGTAAACAACTTCCAAAACTTAAATATAAAAGACTTGAGCTCGAAACTGTGAGGGGAAAAATAGTAAAGTCATGAAAATTTAAATAAATGACCGACCGAGTCATTACAACTTTGTTCTTCCAGGTATGTAAGGATATCAAAGTACTGAACTGATCTCTTCCTCATGCTCTAGTCTATAAAAATTACATAAAAGAGTATTCTGGGGTTTTATCCTGGATTTGGAGTATTCTTGAGATAAGTAATATCGTTGAGTTCTGAGTTCTTGATTTTTGAGTATTGATATGCCTATATGCTTATTGAGATCCTTGAGTTTATTTGTTTATGTATATATTTCAGAATGAACCCTAGTTTGAGTTAAAACTTTTAAGAATCTTTTAAAGAAAACATTTTTGTCTTAAACTGATCTTTTGAGAAAGCAAATATGAGTTTTGAGAAAAAGTTTTGAACAAGATTTAAGTAAGAGTGTAAGGGAACTATGTATTCCCAAATCCATATCATTTTACATTGAGAAAAGAGAAATTTTGATTTCTAAATGAGTTAATGAGTTTAGGGATATTTCAGAGAAGATACCTCTTCTAAAAAGATATTTTGAGCAATTACCTAAAAATTGAGAAAGAATATATTTAATACATTTAAGCATGAGTATATATTTATTGAGTGTAGTATTGAGCACCGATATGAGGAATAGTTCAGAGAACTCGCATTCCTCATAAACCATGTAGCCAACATGGCTAAATGATCATATTTTTTAGATGACTTCATATTATTTTCGAGCAGAGCTTTAGTGGATACACTAAGTGGAGGTGTTATATACCCCAACAAGGCATATGGCAGTTGTGATAGTGTCGGTGAGACGTTGTATCATCATGTAGCGTAAGCGATGGTTGTCGATAGAAAATGTCCCAAATAAGAGTAAAGATCATTTTATTGTATTTTTATATACATCTTTCAGTTAACATCTTTTAGTTATGAAGCTTTAAATATTTCATCCCTTATTAGTTTTTGAAATTGAGTTTAGTTGAGGTGAGTATTCTTTCAGCCTTATCAGTTCAATTATTTATTCATTCCCCTTTATTACATACTTGTACATTTAATGTTATGATGACTTTCGACATGAAACTTTGTATGATATGAATACAGGTGTTCAAGATCGGTTCTCTTTCGGCTTAAGAAGGTTTCAGTGAGAATGAGAATCACTTCAAATTTCTAGGGTAATGGGCGTATCAATATGTACTTCGTTGAGATCGCTTTGCACTTCTGATAGCTTGGATTAGCCTCCTTGCATTCCTGAAGCTTAACATTTATTTTCTAGTTTGTTGTCTTAAGATATGTCATGGGTCTTGTCTCAACATCCATCTTGAACAATAGAAACTTAATAGATAGATAGAGGTGAGGAGTATTTCAGTATTTAATTTCCCTTAAGATGTTTTTCAAACTAGTAATATTACTTTGTGTGTTTTCCAAATATTATGAAAAGAGTACTTTTAGTTTACATGATCAAATTATGTTTTAAGCCGCATATTGCTTGAGTAAGTCTTCTGCTAAGTAGCTAGTAATGCTAAGTGTTCATTTTAAGACCAACAATGGTTCTCGAGTGTCGGTCATGTCCAAGGTGTAGGCTCGGAGCGTGACAAAGTTTGTATCAAAGCACAGAGTTCAAGTGTCCTATGATGTCTATAAATTCATGTCAGTAGGATCTTATTTATGGATGTAGGGCCACCACTTCTACAAATGAGGTGTAAATCATGCTATGGAACCATGTCATAAGGAACTTATTCAAACTCATACTTTTCTCAAATCAATTCGACTACCCCTCATACTCAAGGTGGTTGAAACGAAAAGCCCAAATCCTTATCGATGAACTACTCTTAGATAAAGTCTTCATAAAAGTCAGGAGACTATAGAAGGGCTTGAGAGGATTCAGTGAGTGATCAGCTTAAATTTTTAGATTCTAAATAATGCATTCGTATTCATATGAATTGTGTGTTCAAGATAAAAACCAGATGTACTCCCACACTCTCTTCTCCAAATATTGTTTCAGGTGAGATCCTTTAAGAGGAAAGTATGTTTTAGAGCTAGAATAGTAATTTCACTCGAAAGATGGTATGAGTAGCAATGTTATAAGCCAGTAGTAGTAGAGTTTCTCATAGTTATAAGTATGCATTTAGAAGTGTAGTAACCTAAGAAATGGTGATAATTATTGAGTAAAGTTTATAGTTGTAATCATGTACAGACTATGTAATTAATGATGAGTTTTCCTTTATGTGTAGGCTAAAAGAATTTTAATTTTATGTGGATTTCATGATAGAAAGTAGAGGAATAGCTACTGGTAAAGATGAGTTAGAGTATACGTAAATTAGAAAGGAATTTATGATTATATGTCAATGTGTTATTAACGACTACGTATATGTGTTGAATAAAAGAGCAGAGTATTCACGAGGTGATAGATCTAAGATGGTCTTTTATTTTTTTACTAAGAGCCTCATGATATTCAGAGGATTATAGAACTACTTAGGGAATGATGTATAGTGAATGGGTAAATATTACTTTAGTGTGAATAGGAATGTGACAGTAATTCATAAATAAGTAGACGGGGAGATAAATATTGGTTATTGGTCATGAGATGTTAGTGGGAGAGTGTTTCCTAATGTTATCTAGTAGTCGTAAGTAATTATAGTGCGTGAGCAATTATATTGATATTCGTGTTTAGTACTATACCATAAGCTTGAACTTGAGATGAGTGCCATGATAAAAAAGATGGCGATATGAGGGTGACGATGTTCATTTTATGAGTTAATCTAATAGATTTTATATAGAGTAGGTGAGGAATTGAGGTGTTAGTGTGCAATGAGTGTGAGTTGTACAAGTGTGGGATTATGAATATTAGATGAGATAAATAAAGTGCAGCTAAGTCATTAGATTAACAAGAACATTAAAAGGTGTACACAAGATCGTATGTAGTGAAATGAGGTTCCAATTAAGGTTATGATTTTTCATGTGTGCCTAGATACTATATCTGAAGTGTCAATATGGAAAAGGCTGAAGTTAGCATTAGTTATTTTCCCTTAAGAGTTAGATTAAGTCACGGCCCAAAGTATACCCTAGGCGTAATATTTTGTATAGAACCACGAGAGGCCCTACAAAAGACACTTATTGATGTGAGGTCAAAATACATATTTTTAATCATTATTTGCCTCATATTTATTATTTATATTTGTCCTTTTTGAGCATCGATTTTATCAATTGTGTTAAATTGTGTATTTTATTTGTAGGATTAAATTAATGAAAAAATGAAGAAGTTTGAAGCTAAAACGAATTACAAATGGAAGGTTGAAGAAGGAAATCAAGCAGGCAGCTTAATGGATTAAAAGTTATAAAATAATACATAAGTTATATTGCAATTACAATTGCAATTTGCTGCCACGTGTAAGAATATGAAGATAGGCACAAATTCTTTGAGGCGGCAGTACTGTTCACGCGGACAGTTTCACGGGAAAAAAAAGAAATGCAATTCCTTTTGGTTTTGAATTCCTAATTTAATTTGGACTCAATTATTTTAGTTAGGGTTTCTATATCTATAAATAGGGCATGAAAAATGATTCTGGAGAGCCAAGAACCAAGATACAAGACACAATATAAAAAAAATTCTAGATTAGGAACTTTGAAAGAGCCGCCGTGGAGGCCGGAGAATTGTGGTTTATTCTTTCCTCTCCTTTATTATTTATTTATATTCGTGATTTATAAAAGATAGTTTAGCTATTTTTCTTATCTTTTTATGATTAACACAAACATATTTATTGTAATAAATTTTGATTGTGTTCTTGAGATAATGAGTAGCTAACTTTCATAACTAGGGTTGTGGGAACCATGAGCAATTAACAAAGTATGAATAGTAAAT
>JAJOOS010034771.1:0-12923 GCA_029582725.1 Solanum chiquidenum | reverse complement strand
TTTAATTTTGCGTATTCTTTATAATGAAAATTAATCACGAAAATTAGAAAAAAAATTAAAATACTATTAATTTGAAATTAAAATAGTATATATTAAATGATATTTTTAAAAAATATTATATTATATTTAAAAAAGAATTATGAATATTAGATATTTAATTAATGGAATTATATGTAAAATAATATGTTAATTAGAAAGAAATAAAAATAGTAATATAATAATGAAAAAGTGAAATAGAGAGTGTGAATAGTAGTTCTCCAAATTTGGAGAACTACTATTCAACTCTCTAAATTTGAAAAATAGAGGGTGATTTGGAGATGGGTTGGAGTGCCCATTCTCTATTTTACTCTCCAAATATAGAGAATGGAGAGTAAAATAGAGGTGGATTGGAGATGGTCTTAAGAGAGGAAAACATAGAAATACTTTCTCTGTTTCAAAATAAACATTATCTTAGCAATAACAAAAAGAAAATGTCTCAAAATAAATGTTATCAGAGGCAGAGCTAGGTGGGGTTTGTGGATTTGGACGAACCACTAACTTTTTCATAGACCTTGTATTTGTATTAGAAAATTAAATAAATATATACATGTATATTAACTTGTAAATCCCCAACAAAATTGATTGACAGCTCAGCGGTAAAAAGGGCCAATGGAAATGAAGTTTCTCTTCTTCTTTTTTTTTTTTTTTTAAGCAAGCATATTTTGCAATATTCTTCTCTTTTGTCCTAAAATTTAGAACCCCAAACTTCTAATATTGGTCCTGCCTCTAGTGTTACCTTAATAATTCAAGACAAAAATTAGTATGTTTTTCTAATTATATTCTTATACTCCATAGCATTTCTGTAGATAATACACAATTACTTTAGATAATATTTTTTGCTTATAACCCAAACGCTAATAAAATAAGTAAAAATAATAAGATGATTTATAGGCATACAAACATTTATACTTATATTAGACCACAATTTCAAAATCTTTTTTGTCTTTTTTAAACTCTGAATCAAGTTAAAAAAACGCCACATAAATTGAGAAAAAGAGAGTATTAATAATGTATTATATTATGGGGAATGTGAAATGACACCAAGACTAACGTAACCAAATATTCAACTCAAGATAGGTACAGTCCTAATATTGTTAGCTGGTATATATCTTTGTAAATAATTTATACACTAAATCAACAAACAAATTTTAAAAACAATGTCCTCACCTTTCATCCCCTCAACTCTCTCTTTTAATCACAGCATGTAAAGGAAGAAAAACTTATAGTTGTCATACTATACTAAAATATGTACTAATAAAACGTATAGATTAATAACTCCACGATTTCCTTAACAAATACTACTGCCCACACGTGACTTTCTTATAGTCCACTATATAACAAGAAAACTATTAATTGAGTTAGAAATTAAAACTAAAAATTTCAAATTTGTTAACCATGGAAAATACAAAGTTCAATAACAACACAAATGGTGATGAAGAAGCACCATTTGAATTTAAGAATCTACTTTCTGAAATGTTCACATCTTTACCTAATCAAAATCCAACTACTTCCAATTCATTAGAAAATATTCCTAAAATTGCATTTTCTTGTTCTTCTCCTTCATCTAATTCATCGTCTTCATCGCAGAATATTATTTCATTTGGGAATAATAATGTTCCTGTAGCTGATTCTTATTTCTTAGAGGATAATGAATTATATTATGATATGATAACGGAAAAAGTGGTGATGAGCAGCAGCATATCTAATTCATCGATGGCAGCAAAGAGGATATGTAGAAGTCCTTTGCAATCTCAAGATCATCTTTTGGCTGAAAGGAAACGTCGTGAAAGGTTCTCCCAACTTTTTGCTCTCTTGGCTAAAGCTATACCGCAACTCAAGAAGGTATGTTGAATCTAAGGACAAACTTTTATCTTTCGCAAAAAGAGGAAAGAGAAAAGAAAAAATTGACAAATATTTCAACCCTCGCAAAAGAGAGCACTAAAAGGTTTTAAGCCTTGATGCGAGGGGTTTAGGCTTGACCCCTATCAGATCCATTCATCCACAAAAAAGGTATAAAGTTAGAAGGGGCATGAACCAAACCTCTAACATAGAAAGGAGTTACCTAGTTTGATCACAAAACTAATGAAAAGAAAGGATTTATTTATGCAATATTCTGTCTTGCTAATAATATGTATAATCCTTAACTTACAAAAAAATAATATGACATTTCTCATATCTTTTTCTTAAAAACGGAAATTATTATTTATCTAGTCAAATCGAACCTTTAACATTTCTTGGAAAATGATTCAATTTCACTAGTAGATGACAATTTAGCAAGAAAATCCACTACTTGATTGACTTCTCTGAGATAGTGGGGGATATACACATTTGCATTCTTGATATTGTTGTTAGTGTCAAATAAAATCTTTTTTAATTTGAGATTTGAGTTTTCATTCTTGACCAACATATTAGTGATAACTAGTGACCAATTTCATGTTGAAATTTTTGAAGTCACTAGCTATACCACAGTCTGAATCAAATTATATACGGTAGAATGTTACGTTGGTCAGTTAAGTATTCTCATGTTTAGAAGATGTGAGTGACGGAAATGAGGATATTAAGATGAATGCGTGGGCATACTAGGAGCGAATTAAGAATGAGGATCTTTGAGTCAAAGTGGGAGTGACATTCGTAGTGAACAAGACGAGGAAGGGAGACTGAGATAGTTTGGACATGTGAAGAAACGATGTGCGGATGCTCCAGTAAAGAGGTGCGAGAGGTTGAATATAGTAGGATCGAGGAGAGGTAGGCAGAAGAAGTATTGGGTAGAGGTGATTAGGCAGGACATGACGCATCTTCGGTTTACTGAGGACATGACCTTAGATAGGAGGGTATGAAGGTCGAATACTAGGATAGAAGGTTAGTAGGTAGTGGAGGGTTGTTTTTGCTTTTCGAGAGTTTAGGTTTATTGGTGTTTGTCATTGTACTAGCCGTATTATTCTTGCTTATGGTATCTATCATGGTATGTTGTTTAATATATTTCAACTATCACACTATTTTGTTGTTTTTGTTCATTTCTATAGTAATCTACATTATTTTCTTCTTCTTTACACTTGAATTTGCTGCTCTCAAGCTGAGTTTTTTTCGAAAACAGTCTCTCTAGTACAGTGTGCGTAGATATACTCTATCCTCTTTATATCTCACTTATGGAATTTCACTGGATATGTTGTTGTTGTAGTCATACTATGAATAATAATTGACTTGTAATGTTTTAATTTGTATTGTTTGATGATGCAGTTGGACAAAGCTTCCATTCTTGAAGATGCTATAAAGTACATAGGAGAACTTCAAGAACGTGTTAGTTCTTTAGAGGAAGCTGCTCGGACGATAAAAAGTAGTACAAACTTGATTGAATCAACTCATGCCACACTAGTACACAAACAATATTCTCATGATGATCATGTTGATGATCTTGAATCCAAAAGACATGAGAGTATTAATGATATAAAGGTTCAAATTCTGGACAAAAATGTACTCATTGGAATCCATTGCAATAAAATGAGGAGTATTTTCTCAATAATTGCTGGAATAATGGAAAACTTACATCTTACTATTCACCACATTAGAGTTTCCCCATCTAATCACACTTCTCTTCATTATATCTCCATTCTTGGTGAGGTAATTATTATTTCTCATTCTTTAATTTATAATTATCATACTTTTTTTTATGACTTTGGTATCCGGGTCAGTTTTCGGGTATCTTGACTAATTCCGCGGGATACCTGTCACCTCCTACCAGCAAAAGGTACCAGGTAATTCTATTCATCAAAGCAAGGACAGATGAAAAGAATCGCCTGGTGTTTATTTTGTCTCCACTGAATTTTGTACCTGAGACGCGTGTTATCATACTTTTGTCAAGTTAAAGCAACTTTCGAATACTGATGATGACATTCATTATATCGTTGCAGATTGATGAGAATGTTGATATTAAAGTGCAGGATGTTGAAAAGGCGTTCGAATTACATCTTGTAACTACACAAAACTTGACACGAGACTAAATTTGACTTAAAATATGTTCAAGGTTACTCCAATTGCGACGAATGTGTTAATGTTAAACGAATTCTTTGATTGAATTCATGCTTTAATTTGTACTATTAATATGGATAACAACGTATATATGTACTGCTGGAACTATATAATATTTTCTTTTGTGTCGAGAATCGTTTGTTGTATTGACATTTTGCTTAACTATGAAATTCTTTTTTATGAGACATTATTATAGTTTATCGATTGAGGTTTTGAGACCAATATTATATGCAAGAATTAATCAATAATACATGTGACGCAGGTCCAAATGTTAATCAATAATACTTTGGGTTTTGCTATTCTGTTTCATAGAAAAAGGAAACAACCACAATTGAATTGAATTAAAAAATAAATCAAACTTCTTTTTTTCAAAAAAGAACAAAAAGCGTAATTCATCTATTCAAACATTGCATAAATTGTGTGATTTTGACTTATCTTTACTAAAATGCAGCTAGTACCTGTGTGATGAAAATATTTTTTTAAATCAGGAGCGAAAATATGCATAAACTAAACAAAGTTTTACGCAGTACCGTAGTTAAATGTGGTGAAATTTTTGACTTCGCCATTAATTTTACAATGATAAAATCCAAACCTCTAAACGATAAATTCACCAAAAACTGTAAAGAAACAAATTCTAGTTTACATCCCCTAAAATCTATGTCCTGTTTCACCAAGCACAATGAATATTATAGTAGTACTAATCTAATACATTTTTCGAGATTTAATTGGCCACATTACTCCTATTTATCAACGTGCTCAAAATGAATTGCCCTAGTGGGCTGCAAACTCGATAAGTACAAAAAAATAATATTACTAAGCTAAATAATGTCTTGGGAAAATGAATTAAATCAGTATATAATCTATGTTAAATAACCTGAATAAAATATGGTTGGATTCTACTCGAACCGAACAGATCTAATAGAAACAGAAAAGTATGGTGTCTTGCCGGACCTTAATTTGTTGGGATCAAAATAACAAAATGTCAAATATTACTAATTGCAAAATTTAAACGATAATAAATCAAACGACAAAGAAAACTATATTGAAAACACAAGTATAATATTTTGATATGATATTAATAATCCTTTACAAACTTATTTTTTTGTTTTATGTCCCTTTTAAATTTTCACTTTTTATACATAAAATATCTTTATTTTTAATAATATTAAAAGCCATCTTTTTCCATGATCATAACTCATACGAGATCATTTTCATGAGAAATAGCATTCCCCTAAATAAGACTCTTTAATGAGTACTATATATTAGATGTTATTGTATTTATTTATTTATTTTGTCTCAAAAAGATTTTTAAAAAAATCCTGAATTTATAGAAGTGTAAAACTTTACCGTGCAAAAAAAACAAAATATGAAAGTCCTTTTTCACCTAGAATCTTTTTTAAAGTAAAATACAATTACGATAAAATATAAATAATATAAAATATTCAAGGCAAATCCTAACATAATGTTGTGCCCACCAGACTAGTTTGAATTGTCTAATTTGAAAAGGCTACTGTGGAGAGAAAGTCATATGTATTTTCTATAAGAATGAAAAGGTAATTAAGATAAAATTCTTCTTCTTTTCTGTAAAATTCATTTTTTTTCTTAATTATTTTGTTCTAAACTACTACTTTATTTCAAAGACAAACTACACATGTACGTCAAATAGCATTAATTATGTGAAAGAAATTTCAATTGAGTGTGTATGTCCCAACTAAGCAAGTTCACCGACAAGACAATTTGGGCTTCTAGACGCAAAACGACTTGCAACATGGTCGGTCTTTACCTCATTAATTTTATTTTTTACGAGTAAGATAAAATTCAAAATGAACAAGTAAAAATAAACGAAAAGAGTATTATTAGTTAAGTTCTAGTTGATATTTCGTTCATTCCTTGATCACTATCTATATAATCATATTCTCGATGTTTCAACTTACATGGCTTAATTCAAAGTACGAGAAATGTGATATAATCCTTATAATTTTTTGAAATAAAATTTACATAATTAAAATTATTTTAAAATACTATAATTGTTAAAATAATTGATAATTTAAAATATTTAAGCAAATTTGATTTAAAAAAAATAATAATAATTAAGACGCATAAATTAAAACAAATAAAGTATAACCCCCACACCCTCCTAAGCCCCTTCACTAAATAAGATTCGTCATTTCCCTTGCATGTTTTATTTTGTAAATTTAATTTGAGATGAATCTATATAAAGATATTAATCACCTGCTCAACCTTATCAATAAATTAAATACACCAACTTCAAATGGCATTATACGTAGGTTACAAAATTTCAAATAGGACTTCAAATTAAAAAAAAATGAAACTTAGAACTATTCCTTTAGTATGTTACATTATCTAAGATTTAGAAAGGATCTGATGATCTTATCTTAAGCAAATTTAATTTGTTTTAGCAAGTTGAATCCTAACTAATCATTTCAAATTTTAGGCAACTCTAATTAAAGGAAAAGGTTATGATATGGAATTACTCTGATAGAAAGTATATTACCTTCAAATTAAAGTTAAATTTTCAGACATAAATATCGAGATTAGTCAACCGAAAGGAAAAGCTTACGAATATTAGTACCCTATTTTATTTTATTTTGTTTTGTAAAATGTATAGAAAAGTTAAAGTATTCTTTTTTTTTATTGCATAATTAAAACAAGCATAAAGTTTGTTTTCCTATAGAAGAAAGACAAATACCCCACCCCAACCCACACATAGAAAAAAGGAAAGAAGGGAAAGAAATATTGCATTTGTTTTAATTTATTTGTCTTTTTTTTTAGTCTGATCTGTAATTCAGAATGAGCATCTCTTACATTTTTTGATAATTTTTTAATTCTATTTTTCTACCTGACATGTTTAATGCCACAAGATAAAGAAGGAAAGGAATATCACATATTCCGTTTCAATTTATTTATCTCTTATTTTTTTTTTAGTCTGTTTCAAAATGAACGCTCTTTCCTTTTTTGACAACTCTTTATTTTCATCTTTCTACCTGGCATGTTTAAGGCTACACGTGGTACACATATCTTTAATTTATAGCTATAAAATTCAAAAATCTAATTTACTTTTCTAAACTTCACGCCAAATTGAAATCAGACAAAATAAAATAAAATTGGACAGTATACAATTTCTCTTTCGAACACCCTAAAGAAAGAATGAACAATTTTCAAATGTGGATGGACTAGAAAACTTTGACATATTTAGGGTAAAGGTTCTGGAAGATGTTTAAATGCGGAGGAAATGGAAGAGCCCTCTCTTTGACTAAATTTATGTTCATGATGAGTTATTACTAAAATTGATTAATTAATTAATTGAATTAGTGAGGATGAAAAGATGACAGCTTTTCACACGTGGTATAAATATATAAAATATATATTACTTTAATGGAACAGTTGGAAAAAATAATCAATATTATTTCAATTCATCTTTTTTTAATTATTTTTTTGGGGTGTGGGGTGGTAGTGAGCTATTCAATGGAGACCTAATCCTTTGATACCTTTCTTGAGAAGTATACACGGTTAAGTCTTGAACAACATTCTTGTCTTTCATCGTGGAAAGCAATTATTACAACTCTTTTCAAGTAAGTTAATCAAATTTTTTCTTTCTTCTATTCTACGGATTTATATTGACGTTATTCATTGTTTTCTGATATTCGATTCAAATAATTTTAATTTCTATCAAAAAAATTCAGGAATAAAATATTTTCATCACGACTTTAAATCGAGGGCTCAAATCTGAGACCCTTAAGAATTGGAGTGTACTTGATTTATTGTGTTAATGTTTAATCTCCTGAAAAATCTAATTAGTTTGCTTTTCACTAAAACTAGAACACCATTTTAGAAAGAAAAAAAAAACTAGAAGAAAGAAGAGATAATGGTACTACATTATTGTTAGGATAATTAATAAGGTCAATAAATGCAACCTAAAATTCAATACTAATTACTCTTTACAACCTTATATCCTTTAATTTGATTTTTGTTTCCTTTTCTCTTAGGGGATGGAATATAGTGGTAATTATAACTATGAAGAAGAGAGCTTCTTTGAGTTCAAGCCAAATATTTCTCAAGATATATATAATTCATCAAGTGCTTACAACACAAATATTGAAGAAAAAAGTGGTCAAAAAGCAATTTCTTCTAATAATTCTTCCTCTAATTCTGGGGGATTTCTCATTTCATTTTCTTCAAATCAAGAAGAAGATATTGGTGCAATGATAAGCTCAGAAAATGCATGTCAAGAATCATTATTATTAGGGGAAAATAATAATAATAATAATGTTATGTATAAGAGGAGTCCACTACAAGCTCAAGATCATGTTATTTCGGAGAGGAAGAGAAGAGAAAAAATGGGAGACCTTTTCATCTCTTTGTCAAAGATTGTCCCTGGTCTTAAGAAGGTAAACTTCATTTCTTTTATCATCTATCTTTCTAGTTTTGGCGTCACTGATAAAATTACTTTCATGTGATTAGGATCGAGGTCACATATTTGAATTGTAAAAACAAACTATTGCATAAATACATGGTAAGACTATATATGCAATAGACTCGATCTTGTGATCCGGCACTCTATATAGCAAAAGCTTAGTGTATCGAGATGCGTTTTTTTTCTATCTTGAATTTCTCTGCAGGTTAGAGTCAAAATTTTCATTAAATGGACATGGTTATAAGAGTCGAACCTAACTCCCAACACTAATGACTCACAATCATTTGTGATAACTTTTTGTCAAAAATAAAATAATTATAGATATAAAGAAATAAACATGAAGAAGTCTAGTGATTCGACATCCATATATCATATATACCATATGAAAAACTAAATAAATTTGAACCCCTTAGGCCCTCTAGCTCCACCTCTGCTCCTGAACCAACAACTTAACTAGCAAGATGTATATGGATAAAGAGAATCCATATAATCAATAGATGTATATGGGATAAAGAGAATTCATAAAGTCAATTGAGCACGCGTGAATAGAGGGCGTAGTAGAGCAAATAATTATTTTCCATATTTCTTCCAAAAATTATTTTTAAAAATTACAAAAAGAAAAAATAAATGAAAATGGTAAAAAGGCTATATTTCCTTTAAATAATTGTAGTACTTTGTAATTTCCGTAGACTTTTGAAACACAAAACAATAATCTTTAATTTGCTTTCATTTAGTCAAACAAACATTTGGGTTCTTGAAAATACAAATTGCTACATAGATTAAAGGGTGGTCGATTGAATATCAAAAAAATTATAATTTTTTTTATAAGTATATAGAAAATAATATTGTGTATAAGTCCGAAAACACTTTTTTTGTAGATAGAAGATAACTAATAAGTAGATCATGCATTTTTATTTTTTTTCCTTACAAGGTTTCAATTTATAGATCACTCGATACACAAATATGATTGTCTTCTTTTTTGTGTGTGTTTTATAGTTAGACAAATCATCTATCCTTGGAGATACGATTGAGTATATGAAAGAGCTTCAAGAACAAGTAAAACTTCTTGAAGAGTCAAAGAAAAACATACCATCAGCTTTGGAACATAATGATTCTAACAAGGAACAAGTATTAGGATCAAACAAGATTAAGGTAAGGATTATGGACAAAAGTGTACTTATTAACATCCATTGCAACAAACAAGATGGAATGTTGGGAAGAGTGCTAGTCCAAATGGAGCAATTGCATCTTTCAGTCCATGACATGAGGATCATGCCATTTGGTCCTACTAATCTTGAAATATCAATTCTTGCTCAGGTACTTTAATTTATAATTAACACTCTTAATCTTCAATTAGGTATGACATCTACTGCAAAATTAACCTTAATTTTGTTTGTACCTGTTATTGAACAATTGAGTCTAGATTTTTGAGATCTCAACGACTTTATAACCACTTGATACCTTAAAAGTTAAAAGACAAACTCTAGAGATATAAAACTAAAATAATCCATGAGTTGTTTTCAAGAGTGATCATCCAACTTCTAATAGTGCATGGAAGTCATAAAATTAATCTTTTATAATAAAAGAAAAAAACAACTATGCACTACCATCAACAATAATAACATACCCAGTATAGTTCCACAAGTGGAGTTTGATCAAGATGAGGTCAGTACATAGACCTTACTCCTATCTTTATGGGTAGAGAATTAATTGTTTTCAATAGATTTTCAGCTTAAAAAATCATTTTTCATAGTAGGTTTGAAAGAAATGCAAAAATAAGAAAAGATAATCAAAGTAAAAGAAATAACATTAGTAATAAAGTCGAAGAATAAAGTAATGCTCATACTACTACTAATAATAATAATGGTATGAGCACATTCTAATCTTGTCACTCTTAGTAAGTTAGTATGCTGACACATACATCTAAGCATCCTCATCTTTACTATTTTATTTTCTGAATAGGAGTTTTTGATTGGTCAATACTCCACCATATACAACATAATCAGTCAAACAACCACTCTATTATACTCACATTTAAGTCTCAGTGTCACCGACCTTTTTATAACATAGGATACTGGATGCGATCCCCAACTTCATCCACATGCTCCAATACAATGTGCAAAGTCCTCATTGATCTCCTTTATTTTTGGATTATAGACATAAAGATACTTGAAGCTTCCTCTCTTATGGGATAACTTGTATATCAATTCTCACTTTACCATGCAACACTGAACTTGCACTTTATGTACACTCTTTTAGTCCTGCTTAACTTGAAACCTTTAGATTCTAGAGTTTGTCTCTAAATCTCAAACTCAACTGTAACTTTGTTCTATCTCTCTCGATAAATATTATATCATCTGCAAACAACATACGCCATGGTTCTTGCTCTTGAATATGTCGTGTCAATTCATTAATCACCAAGGCAAATAAAAACGAGTTAAGAGATGATTTTTAGTGCAACCTCATTTCAACCGAAAAATGTTTTGAGTATCCTTCCACTATCCTCGCCCGGATCTTGGCTTTATTGTGCATATTCTTAATCACTTTAATGTATGCGACAGACGCACCTCTAGACTCCAAGCATCTCCATAAACCTCACTCTAAATTTTGTCTAAGCCTTTTCTAGGTCGATGAACATCATATGCAGTACTTCTCTTTTTTTCTCTCTATACTTCTCAAATAATCTCCATTAAAGATGAATGACTTCGTTGTCGATGACCCTGGAATCAATCTGAGTTGGTTCTCGAAAATAGACATATTCCTCTTCAATCTTATCTTAACCATCCTCTTTCAAACTTTCATAGTGTGACTTAGTAGTTTCATACCCCTATGATTATTGCAATTTCAAATATCATCCTTATTTTTATACAACGGAATATACATCAATCGATTCTTTGAAATTCTAGTCGTCCTGAAATGACTTTAAAAAAACTCAGTAAGTCACTCCAAACACACTTTGCCCTATCACTCTTTCCCCTCTCTAATCGCCCTCTTAATTTCGACAGCTCTCGGAGTGCTCCAAATCACAAAAGCACTTAACTTAACTATCACTATAAAAAGTTGAAATTAACAACGAACTTTGTTGTTAAATAATTTGTAGCTAACATATTTTTTTCTTGATAATATATTGCTAATGTTTGAGTCCTTTCTTTAAGTATAGTGTATGCCCATATATTATTATAAATAAGAAACTTTAGAAAATGTTAAATATGGTCCCAAAACACAAGTATTTTCTCACTTGATCAACTCACCTTATGTATATTTGTGTGACACTACTAAAAAAAAAGAAATACTACTACCATTTTTCAACCCACTTTAAAATAATAGATTGGTTCAGAAAATGAGTAATTTTAAAATTTGTGGCAGATATATTTATGTGATGATTTTATACGTGTGACAACCTACTTATATTTTTCTAGACCTTATTTGGCACATATATCTTGGCCTTCTATTGTTTTTTGTAATATATAAAAAACATCGCTATGTTATTTTTTGTCACGAATAATTAGTTTTATGACATATAATTAAGTACAATGTGATAAAAATTGGATGATCATCCACGAAATGATTCTTTAAAAATGCAACAAGGTATGCTTTAGTTTAATTTATATATATATAGCAAAAATTCATGTTCGTAATTTATGTTTATTTGCACTTCTTGCAGATGGAGGATGGATGCTGTATAAATGTACATGATATTGTAAAGGTCATCCAAATCAACATCCTGGACCTCGTAAATAATTAAAACACACATTTTAAATTACCTATATGTATAATTAATTGAGAGATCTTTTGCAGATTAATATGGGATACTCAATTAAATTCCTCTTAGTAATATGTATTTTTCTTTATGGCAAAATTCCTTATATACACTGGACGAATAATTAATTTACTGAAATTTGGGATTCATTTTCTATATGTTTTTTTTTGTTTAGTATTTGGTGTTCGTTTTGGTCCCTACTAATTCGGGTTGGCCGAGGGAAAGTGCTCCTAATCTGTTTTTCAAATTTGAATATAAACACATACACAATCTCTCAAACTTGCCCTCATTTTTTATTTTGGCACTCCAACTTAGCCTTGTTCCATTTTAACCTATAAACTCCATTTTTTCTGTACCATTTAAACACTTATACTAATTTTTATGATTTGTTTTTATTTATGTTCTTCAATTGCAATTTCTTATTTTTAAAAAATAGACGTGTGTCTGTTAATTAAAAAAATTAAACATTTGCGAACGAACATAAAAAATTTCAAACAATAATATTATTTTTGATATTCTCTGTATTTTTGCATGAAAATAAATTGACGAAAGTTCTTTGATTTTATTTCTTAAACATTCAATTAAATTAAATAACACTACTTATTTATTTTTTCTTATCATCTAGGCTATCTAAATTTAACGCAAATACTCACTTTTAATTTT
>JAJOOS010034769.1:0-15181 GCA_029582725.1 Solanum chiquidenum | reverse complement strand
CACTCAATTTGACCCCCTGAATAAGAATATGAAGTCGAATTTCCGAAATCATGCACGGATTTTTAGATATATGGAAATTACAATTATAGGTGTTTCCGTAGCACATTTTTTAAGAACTTTTTGGGTCAAATTCAAATATAATCATTTCATTAGTTCTCGACTCCAAACTCACATATGAGGCTCTAGTTTCACTCTATCATTTTCCGGGTCGTTACAGAGGCAACCAATTTTTTATTGCTTTATGTTTGTTTTTGGAATAATGTGTGTTGATTGTGCAGGGTGAAAAGCGGAATGTGTTTGAAAAATGCAGGTTGGCGAGCCAAGAGTCCAGTGGGCGACTCACCGAAGAGGTCGGTGACTCGCTGAAGAGGTCAGTGAGCCCAACTTAGACCACCGTTGGACTCAAGAAAATATCAAGTTGGAGTCTGTAAAATTTGGCTGGCCTATGGAAAAATTGGAGACTCGTCAAACAGGTCGGCGAGCCCGACTTCTTCCGCCGTTTGGACCCCCAAATTAATTGGAGGTCCAGTAAAACTCGGTGAGGTAAGTAACCATTTGGAGTATCACCAAATGGTTCGGGGAGGATGACTAATATCACCGAAGGGCCGCGAACTGAAAGGTTTTAAAAATACAAAGGTTTAAAATTTCAAACTCTTTCATATTCCCTCACTTTTAGCCTCGTATATTTGCACCCACACTATTTAACTTCTATATTTTTTGCATTTTTATCACTTTTTTCTCATTGATTTCATGCTCAGAGTTAGATTACATTGCCGCCTAGCTTTACAAAATCGTATTTCGGCATAAAGGTTGGTTTTCGAACCCCAAACTCTAAAATAACGGTTAAATTCAAATGCATTTGTTTAAATCTTATTGATGTGTGATGGGCCTGCTCTAAAATCATAATTGTGTGCTTGCTTTCCTATTTTAGTTTTGATATCGTGCCTGAAATACTTATATTATTGATTCCTGAATTTTTGCGATTTAAAGTGATCATAAATTGTTGGGTTACGTTAAATTGTTGTTGGGTCTAGTCGGATGAAGTCTACGTAACCCCAATTGTGCTAAATAACATACTTTGCCCAATGATGAAGTGTTTGACGTCATTCTAAGGGAAAAACTTGTTAAATGACCAATATTAGCCAAACCAGGGGAAGTCTGAGTACCTCGGTGGCATGGGTCTAGTGGGTATACGTTTAATTGAATGAGTGTATGGTTTGATTTTGTTTTCGAGGTCTGCGGGCTTGATTTAGGGAAACAGGGTTGAAATTTGGCACGTTGGGCAATTCGGTGAGTTGAATCAAGCTCGCCGACCAACTCAGCGGTTCACCAATATCCCCCTTGATCGCCCTTAAATTCATGTTTTGGTTGAGTTTCAGTCTATAACTTTTAGCCAGAAGCATGAGCTCATCGAGTTCACTCGGCAACTCCCCAAAAGTCTCCCTTGATCACCTTTTCTGCGCCCCTAACCGCTAAAACACATTGTAACTTTGACAAGCTAGTCTAAGCTCGCTGAATAGTATCGACGATTCACCCAATGGCCCTACCTATCACTGACATCTCTATTTCTACGAAATTTTTGAGTCAGTCCTTTCAGCGAGCCCGATCTAGCTCACCAAAGTGACTCAGCGACACACCGAATGGTTCGGCAAGACTTTCTGCATTCTGCATTTTTCTTGAACTGTTTCTAACTATTTCTGATGTGTTTTACAGAAATGGCTAGAACCAACTTAGACAACAGTGGTATGCCGCCCCGCAAACGAGCATGGGGCATAGTGATTAATGAGGGAGCAGTTGCTCCTTCTAAAAAGGGGAAGCAAACACCTCCAAAGGGATGCAAGGTCAAATGAAAAAGCGCCCGTAGTGGAGAGAACAGAGCACAACTCCAATAGTGATGGGGAGTCTACTTACTCTCAGGCCTCAATCTCAAAGCCTGAGGATGACCAGCCACTATAGACCAAGCGGGCTGAGATTCGTGCCTGAGTTCGTCAGGATCCGTTTAGGATCCCAGAGCCTACCCCTCCTGCTGCTGATACAGTATCTACTCCGACATAGATGGTGGTTCCAGCGCCACTAGTTCAGGGTCCTTCTCCCTGGCTACTCAACAGGATAAAGGCCGAGGGATTGAGGACGATTCTTGAGGAGAAATGACTGTCTACAGATGGAGTGGTGGACAAGTACCCTAATATGTGGGACACTCTCTGGTTCCACAGGTTTGAGCAGTTCACCAGGACACATAACCCCTATATTCCTACATGGGTCTGCGAGTTTTACACGGCGTACGATGACCTGGTTCCTAAGGGAAAGTAAAGGGCCAGTGCCTTTAGACCGGTAGACTCCGTCATGGTACAGGGGACAATAGTGAGATGCAGCGGAGAGTATATCAATGTTGTACTTGATAGAGGGTCATGTTTGCCTACCAAAGTTTGACTACCACTGTGACACCTCTGGATGACGTAAAGGGGTAGCTTGCGCCTCTCATTTCCGACACCACCTCGAGGTGGATTGAGGTAGGAGCACCCATTAATAAGAGGGACTTGAACATCGCCGCTCTGTATTGGTTCCGGTTCATAAGTAGCTCCATTATGCTCTCAAATAATGAGTCCATCCTCCGCCATCCAAATGCGACCTATCTTGGATCAATCATAGCCCAGATGAGCATTGACTTGGGACTTATTATTGAGGAGGAGATGGCCATGAGGGCCAAACAGCGCCAGACGTCCCTTCCCTTCCAGTCTTGATTATAGAATTATGTCAGTGTGCTGGAGTTCCTCGTGACCAGAAGAGGGACATGGAGGTCAGTCCCACATCTTTCATCGATATCCGGCACATAGAGGTTGAGTACACACGGGATGAGGTGGAAATGAGGAGAGCAACTCCGGTGGATGCATCCCCGGAAGTCGATGTTGAGTCTATACCTACAGAGGCATCTTTACCTACTTCACGACTTCAAGTACACCTGCTTCCACTTCTTCCTAGGCTCCTGGTTCTTCTACTGCTTCCTAGCCTACCAGGATTACTCAGGCCATGATCCTCAAGATGGGGTACCTAGCCCATTCTATTGATGTGGGGGCTACCCGGCTCGAGGCTGAGGTGCCTTGGATGATTGAGCGAGCCATCTTAGCTACACTAACACCCTTCTAGATGTCGATTGATGATCTTACAACGCGAGTGGAGATCTGTGAGAGAGGACAGGGGATTACTTCAGAGGTAACAGATTTGAAAGCTGAGGTTTCAGATTTGAGAAAGGATGTGGACTATCTGAAGTCCACTGACTTCACTTCCCTCTTTGAGTCAACTGAGGATTAGGATGCCCCGGGCAGTTATGAGATGCCTCCGTCCACCACCAGAGATGTGCCTATGGATGATGTGGCAGCTGATAAGTTAGAGGCGGAGACGGATGAGGAGCAGCTTGATGCTCAAGAGGCGACCATCTATGGAGACCTACCAGATTTAGAGGAGAAGATTGTACAGTCAGTCATTTAGACATCGTTGACAGAGATGTCTGTGGCAGGCTCTAGTGCAGCCAGTGGTGCTATTACACCGACCACTGATGCCCAGGATCAGTGTGTTGCACCGGGCACTGATGCCTAGACAGATGGAGCGACTGTGTAGACATGATTATTTTTACCCCACTCTCTGTCATTTTTATTGACTTTTGATTATTTTAGGTGCATTTGAGGACAACTACTTACTATTTGTGGTGGGGTGAGGTATTTCCATACCTACCTCTTGTTACTATATTTTGTATATATATTAGGTTTTGTGTTTTAAATTGTGAGTTGATTTTATCTTGTGGATGTTTGAGCTTGTGACTTCTTGTTATAAATTACAATGGTTTTTTGACCCATCTAAATTTTTTTGCCACCTTTTGTTATGTGTGAATGTGGTTCTTCTTGTGCAAATTTGAGTATCGGTTAGGATAAATACCGATGACTCGATAGTGCTCTAAATCAAACAAAAATGAATGTGCGGCCACGATAAGGCCAAATAAAGTTGCATAGACAATATGTGGACTTTTTGCATCTCGTTGTGACTAGCCGATTATAGAATGGAATCTCTTGTGATGAACATTGCACAGTAGGTCAAATAAGTCTTGTTTGATATTGGTGCCAATGTCTTGTGTGATGAGCTTACCATGAACCTTGTGTGATGACACCTAGAATTTGCTCGTTGGTCCAATTGACTAAGTGATGCAAGCTCTTGAAATGATCTTAGGCAACGATTTGGAGGAGTGAAACAATTTGACAATATACCTCCTTTTGTGGTCAACCTTGTGAGATGTGTGAACTTTTCTTGAACCCCTTTGAGCCATATCCTTTTCTTGGAAGAAACTTGATGCAATTGTGACCCCTCTTTATCCATATTTAAAAAGATGGAACCCCTCTATATAAAAAAAAGAAAAAAGAGAAAGAAAAGAAGAAAGCAAAAGAAAAAGAATGAAAAAGTTATGAAATAAAGTTGTGAAAGTTGCAAAAGAAATGGGGTGTCTAGTATTCCATCGGAAGTTGAATAATGGGGTAAAATTTGAGCATGATTAAAATGTTGAAGAAAAGGAACAAAGTGATGTTCAGACCACATTTCATGAGTGTAGCAGCCACTGAGCCTAAATGACCATACCTTTACACTCAACCTCGTTCCAAGCCTTGAAAAGACCTTATTGATCTTGATTGAGCTGAAAGGGTTGTTGATTGAAAAAATAAGGGCAACCTATGGGTGCAGTCATGCATGTGTTCATCTTTGTGATTGTGAGAGTCGTATGTGATTCTAGAGCTATAAATTGTTGAAGAATAGTGTGTGAATATGGAATCATCATTGTTGTGAGGGCATTTGAGTCCCTTTGTTGAGCTTGAACTTGCATTTGAAGCAAGTATTTTGAACTTGAGCATCTTTGATAATTGTGAGTCACAACTTCAATCTTTGAGTGCACAATTGATCCTTGCATGAGTAAGATGAGTCTTGTTGTGTGCATTCATGATTGAGTCTTATGTAGCACTGTTTGAGACATCCTATTTGAACTGCTGAACTTGAGTTTTACTTGAGGAAAACAAAAGTTTAAGTTAGGAGTGTTGATGATTTCGAGATTTGGACTCATTTAGGGCTTTGTTTATAGAGATTTAGTGTCCTCAAATGGTTATTTTGTGCCAATAACTAATATTAAATCCTTGATTTTCAGGAATATGGATTGAGGATCAAAACAAGGACACTAATAGGCAGAAAGGAACAAAACAGGCTGAAGAAATAAAGATGGGTGAGCCTGAGGATTGCCAAGATCATTCGGCGTGTCGCCGAGTGGCTCATCAGACAGCCTAATGTTCCACTGTGCCAAAACCTAAAGGAAAGGACAAAGTTGGCGATGAAAAGGAGCAGTCGGCAGATCACCGAGTTATTCCGCGAAGCCAAGATAGATTGCCCAAAGTTACTGACCTTGAGGATGCTGAATGCCAAGGCAAAAGGGGGATAAAAGAGACGAAAGGGTGGCTCACCGAATGGTTCAGTGAGCCCGACTTACTTTGCCGAATGAGCTTTCGTAGCTTATTTTCGGAGACTATAAATATGTTTTTGAACATTTAGTTTAGCACCAGAGAACCAATCTTGTATCTTATTCTTATCTTCAGAACTTATCAAATATTCTTGAGAGTTTTTCCTTCGCTTTGAGGGATTGAAGAAATTCACTTTTGAGAATTTGGAAGTGGGTCTTTGAGAATCTTCAAATTGGAGCATTGTAAGGATGAAATCGCTCTTATCCAGTTGATGGATAATCAATGCGGTAACGGTTTTTACCTTGTTATGATGTCTAGCTAAAACTCTAATTATTGGGGTGTCATTATATGATTATGGGATAATTTAGTTTATGGGTATTGCTAATTGTTAGTTTAAATGCTATTTAAAAGTGAGTTTAATCATTAATTGTGGTTTAACTTAAGAATTGTAGTTGCAAATGCAGTTCTATGTGTGTGTTCTTGACTTGCTCGAGAGAGAGGTTTTAGAATTAGGATTTTTGATTAATGTTTTGTGGGTATTGGGTTGACCTGGGTTTAGCTCGATAGTGTAAATCCTAAACCCAATCTCACACATTCAGCTCAAAGGAGTGAATGGAGTAAGGTGTAGGCTGCTCTTAATTTGCATGCTTGTTGATGTTCGAGAAAAATCACTTGATTCGGGGTAATTGTTCGACCAAAAATTACCTCCCTTATAATCTAGCCTACTCACTAGTATATAGCTATTTTCTGATAGTTGCAATTACCCATATGTTTATAATAGCCTATAATCGATCACATCCCAATAATCTGTCTCATTGTTATTAATTATTATTGTTTGTGATTGTGGTTTGTCGTTGATAATCAAAATCAAAACCCCCATTTGACATTTGTGTCACCCCTTAATTAGAATGATGTCTTTATTCGATAATTTTTATTTGTTTGACTAATTTGACCGCATTTATACGTCCCAATGAAATCTGAAATATGTACCACCTCTTATGGGATTCGACCCCAACTCATTTAGTTGGGTTTTATACCGATTTACGATCGTTGAACACCTAGAATTGGATAAGGTGTGCTTGAAACGTTAAATCACTCGTCTGACTATATACAATCTCGGGTACACCTCTTAATGCTCTTGTTACTCTTATGACATAACAACACTTAACTACCCTTATCTAAAAATTAGGATCTGTCACTTGTACCACTCATATTAATTGCAGCTAACATCTAAATTTCTCATATACTCAATGTCAAGTCTACCAGATCTCAAGACTAACATCATCACCCTCATGTTTCTATTCTTTTGATCACAATGCTCATCTCAAATTCAAGCTTAATTTTTATTACTAAACCCGAATATCAATGTAATTGCTCGCTTACTATACTAACTTACAACTACTAGATACAAATTAAGAAACTCTCGCCCACTAAAACCTCATGACAAGTAGTCAATCTTTATCTCTCAGTCTTTGTACTTACATTTTATAGTCACACTTCCTTTCACAACTTAAGTACTAGTTACCATTCACTATACATCATTGCCTAATTAATTATGTACCTCTCTGAATTTTATTGGCTTCCTCTTAGAATCATAAGCCTAGTTTAGAGCAATCACCTCATGAATATTCTACTATTTTATTCCACACCTATACTTTGCCTTCACTAACACAATGTTACATTGGCAAAATCTCTCTTCTGGTTGAAGTATATTCTAACTCATCCTAACTAGTAATTATTCATTTGCCTTATATAACAAAATCTACACAAAATCATTACTTGTTAACCCTTCCACAAAGGAAAACTCCTCATTGCATGACTATAATAACATATAACTAACCTCATCACTACCTCATTTTCTTAGATTACTAAACCTCTTCATGCACTCTTCTAACTTTGGGCACTTTTACTACTACTGCTTATAACCTCGTAATTCATACTATCTTTTTGGGTGAAAATATTACACAAGTTCTAAAACACACTTCCTCATAAGGGTCTCACCTAAAACAGGGTTTAAAGAAGAAATTCTGGGAGTACATCTTGCTTTTAGCTTGAACAAATGATTCACACGAATGGGAGTGCATTCTTTCGAAACTCAACATTGAAGTTGACTCACGAGCTTCTCTCAAGCCCCTCTGCAGTATCATGACTTTCTCAAGAATCTTTATGAGAGTAACTCATCTTTAAATATCTGGTTTCAATTTTCAACTACCTTGAGTATGAGGGGCAGTCGAATGGATCTGAAGAAATGCACGAGTTTTGAATAAAAGTATCATGACACAGTTCTATTGCACGATATAGAGTATGAAAGAAAGGAAACTTTACTTAAATGTTTGTAGTTCCTCATTTATAGAAGTGGATTCCTCACAATCATAAACAAATCCTACTAACACGACTTCATAGATACCCTAGGACACTTGAACCGTATGCTCTGATACCAAGTTTGTCACGACCCGAGCCTACACTCCGGATGTGGACGGCACTCGAGAAGCATTGATGGCCCTTAAGAGAACCTTCATCCTGGTTGACTACAATCGAAAGACTAACTCAAGCATACATAAGCATCCAATTGAAAGAAACTTTTAAAAATTAGTTTATTGAATCTCAAAACTTTGCAGAATATACTTAGTATGAAACAAAAGTTTTAAATAAAATATTTTAAATTGAAAGGCTCTCCAAAGTTGTCTATCTATTAAGCCTCTACGATACAAAGATAAGTGTTGGGACAAGATACACGACTCCTCAAGGGAACTACTACTAACAACTCATATAATTGAAATCCTCCAGAAGCAAGGAGGTCTTACTCAAAAGCTGACGAGTAGATGAAGTGATCTCAATAGACTCTTGTTGAGGATCCTAAGAACCAATATCTGCATCATTAAAAGATTCAGGTTGAATGACATCAATACGTTGAATGTACGAGTATGTAATATAGCTGAATAACAAATAACTGGAAGAAAGGACTACTATAGATATAGGGTTAATGTTGAAACATAGACATGAACGAATCAACTCAAGAATCTTACTGCATAACATATAGAAATTCAATAATTAGGAATAGAATTTCAAAAAGAAACAGGAACTCGAGAACTCAAAATCAACTCATCTCAAGAATACTCAAATCTAGGGGTAGAGTCCTAGATTTCTCTTTTACTGATTTGAAAGTAGATGTAGGGTGTGAGGATGAACTAGTCCAATACTATGATAGTGTTACATACCTGTAAGAACAAGGTTCTTGAAGAAACTTGAATAATAACTTGATTAGAAGCCTGGAAACCCTAGCTTGAACGTAAACAACAAGAAAACATTTCTTCAGATTCTTGAATTAGTTTCTTGAAATCTCTATGGCCAAGAATTATGATTTTCATTAGTGATTCATAATTGTATCAGGTTACTAAAATGGTCATAACATATTACTCAAAACTCGGATTGTTGCAAAATTGGTGGCATTGGAAATAAGATTCAAATACATTTAATTTGATTGCTTAATGGGCCACGTAGCTATTTATATTCTAAGAGATATTGTCGTTTGAAGTTGAGCTAGGTAGAATCTTACATCAAAATTTAATCGGTAAGGAAACTATCAACTCAACTTTGTACTTGGAGATTCTACTGACCTTAATTGATATCCAAAATCATTCCCACACTAAAGAATTTACCTTTACACATAGTAGCAATTTAAGAATCATTCGATACGACAATACATGTAAATGGAAAATAGTTCGGATCTTAACTTAGAAATTTTTGGGATGTTACAATTAATTAGTCTACTCAATGCCTAATTGTTTTTTATTTTGATGATATGTTGATGATTTGTAGCTATGAAGAAAAATGTATAAGCAAAGGATTGATGTTTGAAATAAAGGCCAAAAATGCAAAAAGAAGTGCAAACTATACATTGTTGATCACCAAACGAGAAAGGCGAATGCCTAGTTAGCATGACCTCGCCCAAAATGACAATGCACAAAACTTCTGTCTATCTAAAAAGGTTGGCTAACTCCAAGAGTGAAGGTGATACGTAAGAGAACAAAGGCGACCTTGTTGAACGTCACTAAACCTGACAATGGAAGGAGAAAAATTTTATGCTTGAGAGGCGAACCAAGGTGGTAATCATTGATTTTCTGAATGTGAAAGGCATACACAAATGATTTTGGCGATTAAGGTTCAAACACTTGAAGCTTAAAACATGAAAAGGCGAGTTGAAGTACAAAAGGAGATTCACTAAATGAGCTTGGAGAGCCCGGTTTATGTCGCCAAATAGTTTGACTGAGAGTGAAATGAGATAGTTCTGAAAATTAGAAAGATTAAGAAATATTTTGAGTTTTGAGAGAACACTTGACCTTTGTGAAGAACACTTTCTAACTTTTGAGGTTTTTCAACATTTCTTTTGAATTTGATAAATTGATGTTGAATCCAAAGTGGGTTTACTTGTAATTGCATAATTTCATGTTCCCCATGGTTGCTTTCATGGAAGGTATATTTTTTTATGTTTTTTGTGAATGGTGGCTAAAACCCCAAGATCTAGGGGGTGCAATTATGGGGTTGGGTATTGATTTAATGTAGTGTGTATTGTGTTATGCTTCCTTTAATACATGAATTTGGGCTAATTAGAGTGGAATTAATTTATGGGTTAAGGTTTCTAACTTAATTCCTACTTCCGATCTATGGTCAATGCTCGAAAGAGATTTATTAGAGTGGCTACTTATCCAATGCTAGAAATTTAGGTTTGATTTCTGTAACTTACTTGAAAATAGAGGTTGTGGGTCATATCTACTTTCCCTATTTCTGCATCAATAGAAAGAATAGACTAAGGTATCAGATTGTTTAGATTCTCATTTAGATGAGACCGAATGAAGATTCTAAGCGTAAATGCTTTGAGATCGAAAGATGGTTAGCATCATTGAAGATGACTTAGCCTATTCATGAATATTCATCACTATAGAGTATAACAATTACCCATATGTGACATCGATTTCCCATCCCCGCACCCCTAGATTGCTTGTTAATGTCACGACCCAAGGTAGACGCTAGGCATAACATGACTTATAAGACCGCAAAAGGCCTCATACAAGACACTTAGCACTCATCATACACGATAATAAAACATCAAAGATTTAAAAGACAGTTTCAACATATAAAAGTTTTATAGAGAAAAGTGGAAGTATAAACATTGTCTCAAATCCATCTAGTACATAACAATAAATTGGAGCGTAACCCGTACATCAAGTTCAAAACTTGAAAGTAAAGGCATAATGAAGTAAAGGTTTGGTCCTTGAAGCATGAGGATTCACCAATCTTCAATATTGTATATGAGATCCCTAGCCACGGAAGTGTGAATCTGAATCGCCGGACCCTACATTTGGGAAAATGTAGGCAAGAGTATGTGTCAGTACAAAAATACTTAGTATGATAGCCATGCATAAAAGTATCAAATTATGCTAAAAAGGACATTTTCGTGATATGCAAAGACCAAGTCAAAACATAAGATAAGAGGGTTAGAAAACATGATTCGTAAAACATGGTTAATAAAAGTAAAATAGTCTTTGAACACATGCGAGATACTTCTTGAAGTAACCTTAGTTCATTATTGTGGGAATTATCCTTAGCCGACATAAAGACCATGTGAGCTATAACATGATCCCCCAATGTCATCCACACTGAAAAGGCTTGTCCTACTTGCCAAGGTAGGACAATGGTTGAGCTAAAGTGGATTCGCTAGCTAATATCTATCTAGACCATCATTCTATGGGGGCACATAGGTAAGGGATAATGATATTTCTTCTAGAAACCTGACCTCAAAACGGCGAAGCTTCCATCTCAATATCCTCTCGATGCTAAGCATAAATCCCATGGAATAGTTGTTAAGTCTTGACTTATCTTATCATTAAGAGACATGGGTAGTCTCCAGATTCCTTATCATTGGATAGCTCCTTAGACCATGCATGTGAACACCTTTCACTGTCAATGATCTTTTCATAATAGCTTTTAAGGCCCATAGTGATTCACTTTATTCTAGAGATACCCCTAATACTAATGGATATATTTTTGAAATCATTGCCTATAATCATTAATGGAATATCCGGATACCATACTAATCAAGACCTAATTTAGGAAAATAGCCTGAAAAGTATTGATGGCAAATCTAGATGGCATTCCTGTCATGTGGCCAAGCTTCATAGAACATATAGACAATCTCATCTATAAGATTCATTGAGTCATAAACATACTTCCATGAACATGCATTATATTCAATCATTCATAAGCTTCATCATATAGTCAAAGTCAATGCATCTTCAAATTCATTTACATCTATTTCATAAAGAGAAGATATGCATATTTTTATAAATTCATCGTTCATAGTTCAAGACCCATATTATATAAACATAGCTTAGAAAACATGGGTTATGCATGGGTTCATGGGAATTCAACTTAAAAACATGCAATTACTTCAATTCATGCATATAAGTTCATAAATCAACCTTGAAAGGAATCCATGACATGAAAGAAAACCCTAACTCAATTGGGGAATTCTAACTTTGTAAATTAGAGAATTTCAGAACTCCATTGACGAAAGGGCTTCATGGATGAAACCTATCATACCTTGATACGAAAATCTTGGAAGCAATGGAGAATTAGGAGGCTTGATCTTGAAACCCTAGCTTTCTTCTTCAACTTCTAGGGAGAGAAATATTTAAGAGGAAGAGCTTGATCTTCTTTTGAGAATTTAAGAAAATGAACTAAGTTTGGGGGTTTAAAATCATTATATAGGGATTTGGGTAGAAGGATAAATGATACAATGTTGAGTTAAAACAATTGGGGAAAAGACCCAGAAGTCTTTAACCAAAAATTGTTGGATTCTCATCAAGGAGGCCTTCACTGATCGTCATGCATTACCAAGGCCCGTCAAACAGGTCATGATGAATTTCTACCCGATAGGGCTTCACTATTTTGGGCATAACATTTTACTCTAAGTTTGGAATTAGGAAAACTCGGTGGCATTGGAAATAAGACTGAGAGATCTTTACTTTGTTAGGTCATGGTCCACCTAATTCATTTTGTGCTAAAAGATATGATCGTTTGAAGTTAACCCTAAACTCTAAGTCTAATGAAAACCTTTTACAGACGACTTCACGGTCCATGTGAAGCTTCACGGGCCATTTTGATGCCTGTTGTCCTTCACCAGTGGCTCGAGGAGAACCCCTACTGAACTTGATCCCTTCACGACCACTTGTACGGTCTGTCTCCCTCTTCACGGCCCATCTAAGGGTCCGTGGGAGGGAGCCTGCTTGGGAAAGGTTCTGTCTCCTTGTCATGACCACCATAACAGACTGTGGTCCCCTTCATGGCCCATCAAGGGCTCCATGGAGGGTCCCATGGTTTAGTTTTGGTTCTTGACAAGTCCGTTAGACCCCTTTCTAGGCTTTCTTGAATTCGAGGTGTTAGAGTTAACTCTTAAATTCTCTGAAGTTTTATTTAACTGTGATAATTGATAACCAAATACTTTTATTGAATTGGTGAATTCATCCACCCAACTATTCTTTCTTTAAGGATTGAGAAATTTTATAATCTAACTACTTGGAAAGAATTCTCTATGATATACCATTCCCTATGGGATTCGACCTTGACTTTTCAATGGGTTTTTATTGAGATGACCATTGTCCCTTTTAATTGGTTTTAAGGAGGATATTTGATTGTTATCAATATGTTTTGGTCTTATTCTAGGATAGACTACTGTTTCATTAGACCAATGAACCTTGTGAATTTTGTATGTCTGTTACGTCGTTCGGATGGACTATGTCCTTTTGGACTGAAATATCAGACATGGGTCTCATAAGAAGAGCCTTAGTATAGGCCTTGTGTTTTCTCTCCCGACTTCTTAGCCCTTCTGTTTTCTCTCCCTAGCTTTGTAACTCTGAGGCGTTACTAGAGGTTATGTACCTTCTCTGTATTGGAGTGCTTCCAGCTTGGAGCCTTTTGTCATACCATTGAGTTTGGACATTGATCCACTATTGTTTGGAGCTTATATGAGATTCTCTTTAGACTGAATTCCCTCTGGGCGCTCTTGTTTCCTGGGAAGCTGACACCCCTAGGAGTAGACAGGCTGGGCGACTTAGATATATAAGATCCTCTATGGATTTGTCTTTGACACACCACCGAGTCACTCTTGCTAGCTGGGTGGCTTACACCCCTAGAAGTTGACTATATGGCTAGGCGGCCTGGGTTGATTGTCTATTTTTCTAGCGGGGTTGGGAGTTGACTAGTTGGGTTGATTGCCACTCTTCCTATCTGGACTGGACTTTACTAGTTCTTGGTTACTTGGGCTTGGAACATGATGTTTTTGAGTTCTTATATTGGTTATTCTTCTATTTTATGGACTTAGTTATTCTTTGTACATGTCAGGCTTATGGGGTCCGTCAGATTTTATTGAAATTGCGCAAGAGTGTACCTTCTGGGCTTATGGGGTCTAGTTAATTTTAGTGTAGAAGTACTTAGATTTGCTTTTTTATGCTCGTGTGCTTTCTTTTCATATTCGCCTCGACCTCTATTTGTGTCTAGACTCTATCTTTTCTAATTGTTTTTACCTTTCTTGATCAGTCGGCTTATGATGTCTACTGAGTACACTGTTTTAGTACTTATGCTACACTATGCAACTTTTCATGATGCAAGTCCTAGTACCAGCTACAAGCAGTAATCGTTCCTGCCATCTTTTGCAGCTTGTGGATATCAGAGACGAGGGTGAGCACTTGGTGTCCTGGACCAACATGTCTCCTTTTGTAGATATGTTAGCTTGACGTTTGCCTTTGAGATGGCTTTGTATGGTCCACTTTTGGTACTTGTATTTATCCTGTAAGACAACTCTGTACTCGTGCCTTCCAGGTTCGGGTAGGGTTTCCTTTGTATATACTTTTTGTTTTTGTCTTTTCTTATTGTTAGTATTACTTTCTATGCAGTTCCACCGTTATACCCACTACTTCTCATTCTGGGTATGACCGTATGGATCTTCTTATCTACTGGTGGGTTTTAGTAGGTGCCATTATGAATCGGGTGGTCAGGTCGTGACAGATGGTCGGGGAAAAATTAGCAACAATGTCAACTTCTTTGCCCAAAAACTTTTTCATTATCTCCTGTCAAAGAGGGAAAATTCTTGACACCCAATTTTGACCCTCCTTTCTTTAAATTACATTTGATTGAGCTTCTAAGTTATTAAAAAAATATTATTTTATCCATCATTATTATTATAATTATGATAGTATCATTGTCACATTTATAGAATTACTAACAAAATACATATTTTCTTAAAAAGTCACTTCTATCACTTTGTTTTTCATTTTAATTGATTGTCATCATTTTATTTCTAATTTCATACTTACTAAATTAATATAAATCATCAAGGAAATTTTTAAATATTTGTACTTCTACATATTAATTATATATTACAGTTGTATTTAAATTACAAGCTCAAATGAATTGATTTCAACAGCGAAAAGACCCAAGAAATACTTCAACAATTTGGCTACCAAATAATAACCCAAACCTGCACAAGAACCCTAAAAAACAAGGGCACAAATGCAGCAGCCCAAACATAAACCCATCATCCCTCTTCACAATACCTACTACCCACTTTATCCTCATTTAACTACCTAAAATAAACTTTTTTTGTTTTAGATTTTTTAGGGTTTTTTGGGGGGGGGGGGGGG
>JAJOOS010034768.1:0-21905 GCA_029582725.1 Solanum chiquidenum | reverse complement strand
TGGTGAAGTGAATGTATGTGCCAATATTTGAACCATGACTGAGATCTTCCTTGATCCATTGTGTAATTTCTTATACATTAAAACAATATTGAGGTATACCGCATGTTACATTTCCATTCCTGACACACCCCAAAATATATTATTGTACAAACTTTCTGAAGTCTCAATATTTGTCACAACGTCAAATCTGAACAATGTGATTTTGTGATAACATATGAAAACTTGGTTTCGACATCCTCTGCTTGTTGTACATACTGTATTATTATTAATTTTATTCCTATTACGTTAAAATTAGTCGAATTGTGTTTCATTTGCTTAATGTCTCCTCCCCCTAGTGACAATGCGAAGTCCTCAAATGAAGATAGAGTTTTGTCGTACTTGAGTGCATGCCTATAAGTTTTCTATTATCTTACGGTAGTGAAAAATCAAGTTGCAAATGTGGTCAAGATTTAAAGCATATTCTATTGTTCTTATAAATTGCAGGAGCTTGTAGACAAGAACAAGCATCTCAAGCTTCTGATTGATCAGCTTCGAGATCTTCTTGCTGACCTATGTACATGGCAGAGTCCCTGTTCTACATGACTCTGCTGCTGTAACTTCAAGCAGATAAATTAAACCGGTGAGGTGTTAGAGATGCCAAAAAAAGAAATGTATCCAATCTTAAGAGACTGTTTTATTTTTCCCTTCTTTTGTACAGAAGTTACTGCTAGATTTAAACAATTGGTCATCGCCGAACCCGTGCAATGATGCTGCTTGCGGTGCCACCGTTGTTTATGTTTAGATGTTCTGTCTAGTCTGAAAATGTTTAGAATATATAATCTGTTAAGAGTGGGAAGACTGAAGAGGGAAAAGGAGAAACCTTTTGATCTTAACTAATTATGCTAAATTTGTTTTGTTGTACACTATAATTGTCTCCTTGCAACTAATTGTGCCTGGTTTGCTCTGTTAATGAGCTTTCTGTTAAAGAAGCCCATGAAATTGTTTAGTAGCATTACAAATCTGCATAGAGCTTTGTTCATGAAGCCTCAAAACGAAAAATAATGTTGGAGACCTTATAAATACATCGTGTTGTAGATGTCTATTACATATATTTTTGGGATAAGTTTGAAATCAAATAGACAGGTTGCAATTAGCTTCTTGAAAGTGTATGATTTGGTTCAGATGACAAACAAGATGACTCTGATGAACAGATCAAACACAAATAGAGCCTTTCCTTATCAGATTACATCTGGGAATCTCTAATTTGTCCTACCACAAGGGATTATACTGGATCAAATTATGGTCAGTAAAGCCATTTTCAGCTTGGAATTGGCAAGACATTCTTCTATTGATAAAACTTCAAGATCGAATTAGCACAGCAGATAAACAAGACAAAAAAAACTTAACTCTGTTCAATCTGTCATAAATCTTTTTTTTTAAATGGTAATTGTTTCTATTTCTGCAGAACAGTACATAGGTTGTACTGAAACCCGTATTTACATAAGGAAACTCTAATAATACCGACCTGTCATAAATCTTACCTACCAATATATTGCAGAATGGAAAAATGTTCAAATCATTAAACAAATAAAATGGAAGATACTATGAAGACAGATTCGAAACATCTCAGAAAATCAAGTGGAACTGCATTGCAATTTTCTGTTTTGGTGTAAAGAACACTGTATAGAAGAAGTTGAACAGTTTTTTTGGAGTTCTCCAGCATGTTCTTAATGCTGAGGAATACAAAAAAGAAGCTCCAAGATATGAAAAATGGGTTGATCTAAAATTTGATGTAGTAGTTAAGGCCATCAAGAAGTAAATATTTTGGTCAGATTGATAGTTCTTGATTTAGAGGAAATAGAGAAAGAAGGGGAAGAAGACAGAAGGTAAGGGAAGGGAAAGGAATAAAGATGAGGGGCTGTTGTCCATTTAATCAAATTCATCTTATCATATGTGTACACAAACACTAGTGCTACCATGCAGTGGAATTCATCTGTCTGAATGGAGAAAATTTAGCTGTTAATCTATGTTGATCAAAGGGAAAATAAAGTAAGTTCTTTTATTTCTAATTAAGATAGCAGTCACTCTATGTATGTATGACTTTGGGCAAAATCCCCCTTACAATATTCAGATATATCCATCACAATCAGTATCCATATCAGAAATCAATGGCAGCTTTGTTACATCAAAATGATAATATAACAGAGGGGGAAAACAATAAGAAAAGAATGAGATATTGATACAAAACGAAGTAGACATATAAAATAACCAAGTCTAAACTAGAAGCTTATTGTGTTTTTTCTCTCAGCAGGGGCAACACACTGCCATAATGATTGATAAGGTGGAATACTAGCTGCATCCACCCCAAGTAATGAAAGGCTCCGGGCATATTCCAGAATATCAAGAAATAATTGCATGCAGATTTTGTCAGTTTCAGACAAATTGTGATCCGAAACATCTGAGCTTGCTCCAGCTCGTCTTTGAGCACCCAAACGTAGTTTTTGAAGAGAAGATTCCGTTCTTCTACTCATATTCACAAGTTCTGAAGTTAAATCATTGTAACGTTGAGTTATTTCCAAAGCAGCACCTTGCAAGAGCTCATTCCTCGTCTCATTTGTCAGACATGTTGCAGCCCTTTCTCCCTCCAAAAATTCCTTCAACGGACGCAATACTCCAGAGACATATGGAGAATGCCTGACCGGGAGAGGCTTGTTAGTCATCCTGTAGGTAGCAGTTATCCCTTTCAACTGCCTCAAGTCCTCTACAGATTTTTCAACTATTGTCTCAATTATTGCACTCATCACAATTGGTAAAAGACCCTTCAGGGACTTCCCACCTAGTAAAATACTCTGTTTTACAAAATCACAAACTTCAGCAGGGCATGACTTGAGCAACTCAAGTATGTGTTCAAGGTAATCACCACACACTTCCTCCCCCAAACGGTTCAAATCGTGAACTACGTATACTAAATCGTCAGGGACTGCAGAAATAGCCCATTCAAATCCTGGGTTTGAGCCCACATTACCAGCTTTACGAGCAGCCAATCCGGCAGATAACCAGCTTGAGAATCTGGACATAAGTTGCAAAGACAAACGCAAGAACCTGTCTGAGCAAGATAGGACAAGAACATCATCTCTCCAGCAAGATCTTAAGCACTCTAAAAGAGCAATACTCTGCTTCAAAATCAATTCTTGAGGCTTCCTCTGGTCAGAGGCCACTGGGACGAGACCAGCAACACTAAGTGCAGAATCAAGAGCCCCAGCTATCTCTTGGAACCTCAATGAGAAATAGACACCCACATTCCATTGCTTCATGAACTCAATATATGCAGCTTCAGACCGAAACTTGACTACTTCAGATCGTGAGGGACAGTAACCTTCTAAATGTGCCAGGAAATCCAAGCTTGCTTTGTAATTTTTTAGAAACACAGTAGGCCTTCCAGGAGAGAACACCACTGGTTTTCCTTTCTGGATAGCGGAGTGAACCTCTTTTAGGATAGAATTCGCAAGGAAGCTAGAAACATGTAGACCCGAATTCTCAATAGAGGATATATCCAATAGAAACTTACAATCATCCTCTATATATTGCTTGATCTTAACATAGTCCTCCTCAAGTTCATGTCCAGATGATCCACCAACAACTCCAGATGGATTTTGCGGGATAACTTTTTGGATCAAAGGTCCCACTATAGTCGATCGAAAAGTTTCCTCCGCATTCTTGGTATTATCAATGGCAGCATACGCACGCAGGCAGTTATATATAGCATTAGCATCCCTATATTCAAGTCCATCTACAAGGCAATGTCCTAAGCTTGTATCTAATAAAGAACTAGCATTCTGTATTCTCTTCTCCATATTCTCAATAAAAGGCATATTTTGTGCATGAGAAATATAAAATTTTAGCCTATTCATTTCACTAGCAATTCTCTCTAGTAACATACTTTGAGTTTCCCTCAAATTAGATCCACTCTCAACATAATCAGTTTGTCCACTTGGTAGCTCCTTAATCAATTTTTCAACTTTAGAAACAACATGAAAAGTATCAAGCAAAAGTTCAAGAACTTCCCTGGCTTCTCCAGCATCAGCTCTTTGTTTAAGCCTGTTTTGTAAAGCAGCAAGAGACCCTTCAACAGCATTACGAAAACCATCAATTTTCTCCCTGATCTCAAACAACGGAGCCCTCATACGTACAACAGCAGCATCAACATCAGTAAGCTTCGTACTAAGGCTAACAAAATCAGCATAATCTCGATTGATGAGATCCACAAGGTCACGCTGTAGCGACGTGAAGTGAGAACGGAGCTCCGAACGGAGAGTTTCAAGGGGAACAAAGGTGCGTAAATCGGAGATATATGATTCTGGATCGAAATCTTGGGATTGGAACAATGTGGGGTTTAGCCATTGTGGTGGATTTGGGTCAGTTGGGTCTCCGAATAGGTCTGTGGCGGAACGTGGTGGCGCGTGAGTGGATTGTGGTGTAGGGGGTGGCGGAGATTGAAGATCCTGCATCTGGGTATTCGCTAAATTCGATCAAATTGCTCTGAATTTTGAAGAAATGCAGAGAGTAATCAAGATCTGGAAGTGAAGAAATGCAAAATTTCTATTGGAACTCTTCACTCTGTTTACTTAGTAGAGAAGAATTGAAAATGATCAAAATGGTGCTTAATGTATGAGATTTGGTTGCATTTGGTCCTTTGACTTGTGTAAATATGAGTGATTTCTAATATGTATAATCTCACTTCGGAATTACATTGATTATGTTGTTATATATTGTTATAATTAATTTGGTTTTATGTCGTGTTAGCAAGGATAGTTGTTTGTTTTCCTAATATAATAATAATAATATGAGGTTTTCGATATTTTTCTATTTTTATAATCTATTTTGCTCAACTAAAAATATTATAGATTTTCTTTTATATTTCATTGAATATAATTTCTTCAAATTTTGTTTCTCTATATCAAAACTCAAAAGTATTTTAAAGATTCTTTCAAGTGAGAAGTAGAAAATTTGATGTGGATTGTGAATTCAGATTGAACGATATTAGAAGATATTATTTTGTAGTTTATCAGCTCATATAAAGTACACATGTCGAAAGTCTGTTTATTTCGACAATAATTATTTTATTATCATTATTTTTATGTCTTAGAATGAAACGGATCACTTTTTGATATTTATTAAGAACTATTTAACTCTCACACACATAGCACAAATTATGAAATAGAGTTTTTCTCCCGATACAATTACAATTGAGTATCATCTGTCAATCAAGGAAGGAAACTCAAAAATGATGAAGAAGGCAGACATTCAAGTTAAATAGACTCCTTCATCGCAAGACTCTTACAAACTTAACACAGATGGCTCGACATGCATTGATTCATACTTAAGAGGCACTGAGGGTGTAATCAAGGATCATAAAGGACAATGACTTTGGGTTTCAACAAGAAACTAGCACACGCGAGAGCCACACAAACTGACCATCATGCAATCCTACAAGGTCCAAAGATTGCAAGGTAAAAAAAACTAACACTCTTAAAGTTGAATACAGATTCTATAAATACTATCTCATTGCTCTAAAGAGGTAGTCTTCCTTATGCTAATATAATTTTCGAATGCAGTTTATTGATGCATCAACTAAAAATCTCAGTCCCGACAAACGTGTACAAAGAGTAGAATAAAGTAGCGAACGTGCTAGTTAAAGATATAAGGAGAGGAATTCATGATGCTCCTATCTTTTTTAAAGTTCCCCCGATGTATGCCTAGGGAAGCATTTCGTTTTATAATATTGATACTAATGGTTATACCACAACCCAACATTCTAGTATGGGGGATGTCCTATCAACTAATATATCAACTACTTACTAATCTCTATTTATGAAAATTTGGCTTAATCAATAAGATATTCATTGATTTGGTATCTAGTTCATAATTATCGATTAACAGGTGGTGTATTGACTCAATCATTCCATACTCCCTTTTTTCACTTTCACGCACCAGTATATTAATCTCCCACCAAGCGAAACATTTTTTCTTGTTCTACTTAAACTGATAATCTGTAGTTGTATATCATAGTGTAAATACATGAAACGTAAATTTTGAGGGTGCATGAAAGTAAAATTTATATTTAACGAATATTCACCTATACAATAACTTAACATTTTAAGACTAAAATATACTTCATCTCTCTCTATATATATATATTAGGTTGTTATGATCCCAATCAGCTAACTGGTAGACCAGTAAGACATTCAACTTACAAATACGTACCAGGTCATATAAGGAGCGACAAAATATTAAATGAGTCTCTAAGATTAATAATATACACTTTATATACCAAGGGGTAAAAGTGTAAGTAGATATTTCTTAACGGGTTAACAGTTTATCCAATAAGAAATTTGAGTAATCTTTCCCCATATTAATAAATCATTAACTATAAAATTTAAATTTAAATAAGTTTACCAATTCAATAACTCAATATCAATAAGTCAATTTCACTATTGCTTATATGTTATAGTTCTATTTTAAACAGCCTTATGAATGACATTATATAGTAATGGACTACGATATAATTTATAAAATATTATATTCATTACAATAATGTGATAATATATATCATAATATATATTAAAAAACAATACGTAACAAACATCCAAACAAATTAGTGTAAACATGTGCAAAGTGCAAGTGAAGAGAAACTAACTTTTTCCTAAAAATCAACTTCAATCCTCATAACTTTTTTCAATTACACTTTGCCCCTCTTATTTCTTACCCTTGTGACATTCTCCACCCTATAAAACCAACGGAAGACTCCTCAAGGCCAAAACTCCTAAATTTCATCAATCAACGAAACACAGTGTGTGTGTTGTGGTGTATGAAGTGAAAAATCGCCATGGATAAAGGTAAAGCAGTGATGGGTATGGGCCGTAGATGGGCAGTAGACTTCACAGATAACTCTACTTCTCCTCCCTCCCGTGACATCCCTGATCCACTTGGATTCACTCGCGCTTCTCAAGATCAGGTTTTTTTTTTTTGCTTTACCCAAAATTATACACGATTTGTTGATTTAGGGCTTGTGGGTTTGTAGGGGGTGCAGTTTATTGTATATATATGTGTGTGTGTGTGTGTGTGTGCGCGCGCGCGCTTAATTTTTGTGTTCTGGATCGGCCGCTGGATTCATGTTTCACTTGAGTTTAATAGCTGTGATGTTAATGTTTTTTGTTAGGATGATTCAACTCTGAGTCGTGAAAAGAAGAATGCTGAAGCCAATTGGAAGTCCCAGGTAAAAAAGCTGATCTTTTTGTTTGTTTGTATTTTTTGTTTTATAATGATTTTTTGGATAGGAAAACTTCGAGTTATGTGAAGATGCTCCATAGTTTGTGGTCATGGCTGGATTCACCTCCAGGGTAATGAGGGCCATTACACCCATTTGGTCCATATATGTATACTCCCCTCTGTTTCAATTTGTTCGTCTTAAAGGGCATTTTAATATGTTCTACATATTTTTAGTTTTAGACCACAAGATTCGAAAGTCTTTTTTAGACTTTTTTTTGGCTTTTCTAGCACTCCCCACAGCTTTTATCTTATTTGTATCGTCGAATGAAAGTGATAATTCGACTAGAGAATCAGGAAGTCTTCCCTGCCTGGAATCTGAATCGAGTTCGGAATCACTCTAAACTTTTAGAAACGTTATTGCCGCGGAGAATGAACTCTGTGTTGTGTTGAGTCAAACTCGGTGTTGAGTCAAAACCAGACAAACAAATTGAAACTGAGTAGTTGAGTTTTTTTGAAAGATTTTTTGTACTAAATTGGTAGCATTTGTTGCAAAGGACTTGTGAGGACACTGATGATCTGTGATATATCTTTGTTAGTGGTACCAATCTAGGAGGATTGTGTTGTGATGGGTTTGGTTTTTATATAGCTTTATGTGCTAATTCTTCTAATTTGTTACTAGATTGTTGACTTGTTTTAAAGGAAACATGGAACCTTCAAAGAAAATGTTTGTTTGTCATTTATTCCATTCTAAGTATTTTGATTAATAGTTTTCTAGTATAGGAATAGTCTTTTCAGTGTAAGATTCTTTGCTTGCTTCTTTCGGCCGGCTCAGCGGATGAGTGGCCGTGGCTACCCACCATGCCTGACCCTTTATCTTACTGTAAGAAGAAAGATGAGGACAGAATGCAAAAGTATGTGATACAATAGATAACCTTAAGCAGTTTCACAACCCTCTTCATTGATTAACGGTATTGGATATCTGGGTTCTTGAATGCAGAAAGCACTATACAATGGGGATATAAAGAACTTTGAGTTGTCATTTCTTTTGTCATCATACTGGGATCGGTAGTGTAAGTACCAAAACAACTCAGACGAACTTCAAAGCTCGTGTGTTGTGCCATGAATTGGATTTGGGGAATTATAGTGTGCAAATTACATTAAATTGCTCACACTAAAGAATAATTTCTGAGGAATCTATGTTGAGAGAACGCGAGTGAGAATCAATTTAGTTGCATTCATTACCCTGACATTATTCCTTCACCTCTCTCGATTGTCTCGTTTTTTTTTAATCAGTAGAAACTCTTGCTTTTACCTTAAGAATTCAAACATAGATAGGAAAAGGATTTCAACTTGTCGACTTTTTCACATGCATTACTGTAGTGTTGGTTATTTAGGGACATGCAGAACTTTGCTGCTTTCGACAAAGATTTAAGGGAAGTTTAGTAGAAATAAGATTAATACTTGATAAACAATGTATTTATGATGACCTGAAACTCTATAATGACGTAAAGGAAAAGGGAGAAGCTAGTCTCATATTTTGGTAAAGTTCCCAGTTCAAATTTTAGCACCATAAAGGAAAATAAAGCATTTTACAGAATCAGAAATATACACTATACAACTGTGAAGATTTTTTCACTGGAAAATTAACCAAGAAATAGGCACATCTTTTTGAAAATTGATGTGTAACACCGAAACCAAACTTTTATTATAACCATAAAATTGATTGCTTTTCACAGTGCGACCAAACTCTTGGTAGGCCCTCAAAGATAATTCCCTGTCCAGCCCAAATTCAAAGTAGAGACCTCATGCTTTTTTGAGCAGCAACATTTTTGAAAACTTATGAAGATGTGGGCTCTAATGAAGATATCATTTGGAAATTCCCTGAAAAGAATATCTTTGCTAGACCGATGTTCTGCTTTTATGATTTCTCGAGTGTCTCTAAATGTATTGGATTAACCTTTTTTTAGTTCTCCAACAGTTATATAGTCAAAATTCCCTTTATTATGAGTTGATTATTTCTCAATTCTGGTTTACAACTATTAGAAGGTGATTAGGTTTACTGTACATGTTTAAATTTATAGCATAGGTATTAGGATATTCAAGATGATTATGTACTCATTAGGCATTCTATAATTAGGAAATATTCTGTATTTCATGGAGCCTAAACTCTATATATCAGGAGCTCTTCCATTGCTTCACTTTTCACAACAATCATGTACTTAATTTTGATATTCGTTGGAACAGAAAGCGTGGGAAGTGGCACAAGCACCTTTCAAGAATTTGATGATGATGGGTTTCATGATGTGGATGGCCGGAAGCACAGTTCATTTGTTTAGCATTGGTATCACAGTTTCAGCTCTGTGGCAGCCTGTTAGTGCTCTTCAAGGAGTTGGGAAAGGTCAGCATCATATCAGAAACTATTGAATTAACTGCTATATACTTGTGTAGTTAAACTCTGACCAGAGATGGAATTTTTGGCTGAAATTTGTCTCAAATTTAGGCAATTTCATACTGTTTGTACTTTTGCTGAATTAAGCTATGACTTGATTTGGCTGCTCCTTTTATTTCCTTTTACTTATTTCTTCTAATGTTTCCTTTCTGGGGCAGTTTTTGAGCCTTACAAGGACAGCAAAGTGGATCTTCTTGGGCCAAAATTAGTATTTATTGCGCTCAATCTAGTGGGTTTAGGACTGGGCGTCTGGAAGGTAGATATTCATCTGTTTCACACATGTTATTCGGCATCAGTTCTCTGAAGATATTCATCTCTTTTACACATGTTATTTGACATCAGTTTCTCTGATAAGTGGTTTGCTAACATGGAATTACGTATACTTTGCAGCTTAACACTTTGGGTCTTCTTCCAACTCATGCGTCAGATTGGGTTTCATCCTTGCCACCTGCCCAGGTTAGATTTTTAGAATTAGTTGTATATCAACTCCTTTTCACATATATGAATTGAGGCTTGGAAATCTTAGGCTGTCGATACTGTTTGAAATATATTTCCGAAAGAGATATCGGCATATTCTAGTCTAATATGGGTACATGAGCTTGAGCAATTTACTTACCCACTCAGTCATTCATCGAGCTCCTAGAAAATGGAACTGATGTGGTCCATGAAATAATGAAAATCCAAATAAAGATTGTGTACTCTGTTATGTTTCAGAAAGAGATGCGACATATTCTTGTCTAATATGGGTAAATCAGGCTGAGCAGTTCTACTTTTCTGTAAATCAGGCTGAGCAGTTCTACTTTTCCACCCAGTCATTGTCAGTCATCCTGCTCCAGCTTATGGAAATGGAATATATGTGGTCCATATAATAATGTAAATCCAAAGGAAGTTTTTGCTTGAAAGGTTATATATTTTTTTATTATTTATGGGAGGAAACACTTTCGTATACCAGTGTTTATAAAAAGGCATAGAACTTACTGATAAAATGATTCGTCATGAAAAACATCGAATTTTCTATACAAATTGAAACCTCACGGTGTACCAAAAATAAATAGGGGATAAGAGATCCTCTACTGTACAAAAAACATTTTGTCCTTCAAAAGCTTATTTCACATTTTCTACACAATACACATGAGTGCTCTTGGAGCAACATCCCACTCTTCGTCTTATCCTGCGTTTTCTTAATGTTGAGCTGAAAAATTCGTCCTTCACAGTGTGTGGAATCAACAATTGTAGCCCAAATCATTTCTAGATTTCCAGTGTGAGCGAGATGCTATCTGATAATGTAAGGGGAGGTATTCCGTGCTCACTAACTCTTAAACAACACACCAATCTGGCATTTGTAGTTCTCCTTGTCCTCAAGTTTTCAGCAGTCACCTGTTTCTCTTCTAATCACATTGACATCTTGATGATCCCAATTTGATTATGTTAAATGTGTCTAATCAAGAGCTTATTGTAGTAGGACTTTTCAGAAAGCATCCCACTATTTCCCACTTACTACTTCCAAGAATTTTGATTGTCATGCGAAGAACTCTGCTTATTAGAAATTCATTTAGAATTTAGAATTTTGTTACCTCCCAGCCCGGAGGTTCTTCTAACCTTAATTACGGTGAACTTTCCCTTCTTGTAACATCTGAACACTTACTGACAAGGTTATGCATATGTTTTGACACATGAATCCCAATGCATTATTTATGTACTACATGTGCCCCTTACCTGACCCTGCACACTTCCCCTACCCTGAAAGTGATGTTACCTTCCCATCCGTTCAAAATTCTGTAGATTTCACTATGAGATCCCTCCATAGAGTGTGCTCCTCTATTCTAAATATCTTATATCCATTTCTCGGATACGGCCTTGTTAAGCAACTGGAATATCTTTCACTCAAGGTGATCCAAACTCTTTGGAGTTGTAACCGTCTGTCAATTGACCAATGAAACTTCCTTGCCCCATCATGAAAAGTTACTTTTGTACTCTTATTCACTTTGGCGGTGCCTGTGACACTGGTCGGCACTTGTTACAAAGACATAAAGTATGTGGGTAGATGAGTTAGAGGAAAGAGTTGCACCTGCCTTGCAAGGCGAAGACTCAACACTCAAAAAACCTGGTCTGCCTGATAAATGTATTATCAATCTCCACATCCAATTCTGCCCAGCATTTGATTCTACTTAGATACATCTGTTAATTCGTCCCATGTAACCTCTCACCAGTACATCTCTTCTACTCACTTCTTTTTCACGAAATTTTAGGTGGATCTAAAATGAATTCGAATTAAGAAATAGAATTTTAGAGATAAGGAATAAATGAAACAAATAAACCATGTTTGCAATTTCTCAGTAATCTATATCTTTTTCTCACTTTTTCCTAACAACAAATTTTGCATCTTCCGATGTTTTCATTAAGTTGGCGTGATTGAGAACTACTTTTATATCTTATTGAGTTTTCCTTTGCACATATTTGTCCTTCAATTCTGTTGCATTCCCTACTTTTATGCAGATTTTAATCTTTATTACTGTTCTATCTAGCATGCGTTTTCTCTACCTGTTATGTCTGGAAGTGGTTGTTTAAGAAAATCATTCATGAATTTATTGTCCGAGTACATTTCATTTTCATAACGTCTTGGAGCCGTTGAAATGCAGGAGGTTGAGTATTCTGGTGGAGGTTTCCTTTGAATTAAACAAAGACAGAAGATCTTGAATTTGGTCAAGATAGAAATTACACTTCTTGAAGCAGTAGTTTGACAATATTTTCTTGATGCAATTGAGGATAAAACACGAGATACTTATCGTTCATTTCTCTCACGATATCGATCATAATTGTCTCACAAACTGCATGATCACTTTTCTATCTTGCTTATCCTCTCAAGAGCCTATGTTTCTTGCAGCCATGTTGTTCTTTTGGAGTAATGTTTTCTAAGGGACCACTTTTATGTCATATAGCTATGAATACTTATCTATGATAGTTGAAATTCCAAGCATTCCCATATCAGTTCCAAATTGTGTGTATTTATCATTGACTGTTAGCATCTTCAATATAATGGGTAGACCACTTTATACTGTACATTTAACAACTCTAAAACTTAAACATGATCAACATGTTGTTCAGTTTTTATGCATGTTGCTTTTTTGGGTCAATATACTACCTAGTACTTTCTTCTAAAAGATATTTATTCAACATCTACATATTTTTTATATCATATGATATGGTGATGATCAGACTTTTTACTCCACAAAGGTAGGGGTAGGTCTGCATATACGGTTCCACATAATCTATCTTCATATTTCATTTGTGAGATTACACTCTCCATAAAGATAGTTGATCCAGATAATATATCGTCCTTCAGTGGATAAGACTTCCATAAAGTTATTGTCAGTGTGATCAAGAGGCATTATTTGAGTTGTGAACACAAGCTTATTCAGAAGTGCAAGTCAAACATTGTTCATTATTTTTTGTAAAAGAAAGCTTTTATTGGAGCTTATTTACAACAATATATTAGTGTTGTTATTGGGAATCCATTTAATTTATATAATATTGTTTGATTAATTATGTTGAAATTATTTTTTACTCCGTGCTTAAATTGATGTATTAAAAATAATATATATTGCTATATTTCTATGAAAAGATTGTTTATTTATAAAAATACCCTCCATATTCTATAACTTTATATACTTTCTTTGCAAAGCTTTGTTCATTCTGAAAAAATGAAAGCAAAAAAAAAGTTTGGTTTTCTCACTTAAGTTATTAGGGGAAAATTATGGGTTGAGTACCATGATATTTATGTTTGAATTTCAGTAAAAACAAACATATTAAATAATTTCTATTTATTGATATTACAGATAGAGTTGTCAAGTATTTATGTTGATACAAGATTTTTATGCAAAAGTTAGTCGAAGCAAGCACAAATCGCCTCTTTCGAAAACAGATAATTAATCGTCTTTTTCTCACGTTGTCGAGAGCCCGAGACATTAAAAATATCTAGAAAGGCATTTCGGAAACCGGCCTAATTATTTAAATATGTATATATATTGAACATGTGCAAACTGCAAAGCATTTACTTATGTTTTTTCCAATGGATACTCAATTGGTCAATGTGGTAAACTTCACCGACCAATCCTATTTGTGTTTGCTTTCAATGTAATGTTGGTCAACTAAATTCTTTTTCACAATAAAATAAAAATTTAGGATAATTTGATTGGTGGTTAAAAAGAAAAAATCACACTAAAATTAATATAGTTAATATTATAGTTGGTAATTGCTTTATATAAAATTCAATACATTAAATACTGTGCTTTGATGGTTATTTTACAATATCACAACTAAATTTTAGCCGATCTCAAAAAAAATACTATCTTTTTATATTTAGTGTTAGTAATTTAATTTTAAACCTTTTTGACAAGTATAATAGCCATAAATATCTATGACTTATTTATAAATTCTAAATTTCAAAAAATTATTTTTTCTTGAATTCAATGTTGAAACGGACATATTTACAAAAATTAAATGAAATAAATTTTATATAAAATAAAAAATAAAACAATTGACTTCTGCCTAACTTTATTTCACATTCGATATTCCATATCAAGCCCGACTATTTCAAATTTGAGCTACACAATAAAAATAAACCCCTTTATAACTCCAGCCAGCAGCCAGCAAAAAAAAAAATTCCTCAGCATATTACATTCTTTGTTCCCCTAAATCCTCTCTTTGTGGCTCTCCAGCCTCCCCCAAAACACACACAGTACCTTTCATATTACTTGGCTTTTTTATTAGTGACATTTTCTCTCTCTCTGTATACTAACTTTTTCTTGTTATGTAGGATTCTTGATGCCCCAGAAGAAAAAAATCCAATCTTTATGTTATATGGAAGGACCCTTTTGGATTTTAAATTGATTTTGAACTTCTTTTTATAACCCCTTGCAATAACAGAAGAGAAAAAATGATGCAGCATTCTTCTGTGACTCAAGAATCTGCTAACCCTTTTGGTTTTGTATCTCAAAAAGCCCCCTTTGTATTCAATTACTCAAATAGTAACTGTAATTTAGATGCATATTCAAGTTTGCTGTCTAATTACTTGTATTTTGATTCTAGGGGAAAGAAAGATTTTTTGAATTGCAAGAATAAGCCAAAGACTGTATCTTTATTGAGTTTGAGTATTAGTAGTAGGAGTGCTTCATCAAGAATTAGTAAAGCACTTTTTCAGTTTAACAAGGCTATTAGATTCCATTGTGAGAAAATCCCTCTTGGGTTTGCCTCAGTTGGTGGAGGGGTTCATTGTGGGGAGGGCAATGGGGTTAGAGAAGAGGGGAGTGTACTGGAGAATGAGGGGATACCCGTCAATGGTGTCGAATCAGAACCTCCAAAAAAGGTACTTATTTTGATGAGTGATACTGGTGGTGGTCACAGAGCCTCTGCTGAAGCTATTAGGGCAGCGTTCAATGAAGAATATGGAGATAAATATCAGGTCAGTTTTGATGGACTCCTATTGACTTATCATGTAATAAGCGTAGACGATTTACGATTTATAGTCAGTGGGTTCAGAGTGAGTACAATCAGTTTTACGTTTGTATTATATGTATATATATGTTGTCTGAACTGAAAGCATTGGATTTGGTTGAACTTGCTGTGAGGGCTATGCTAATAAGTTGTGGAATTATGTGTGTTTTATGTGATAAAGAATGAGAGATATGAGTATGTCTGATTTTGTTATATCCATTTAAAGAGGGTGCATTGCAGGTGTTTATTACTGATTTGTGGGCAGAACATACACCCTGGCCTTTCAACCAATTGCCACGGAGTTACAACTTCTTAGTGAAACATGGCTCTCTGTGGAGAATGACATATTATGCTACTGCTCCTCGTTTAGTTCATCAAACTAATTTTGCTGCTACATCGACATTTATTGCTCGGTAAGAATGACTTTTTTGATTATGTAAATCCCTTAATCTGTTAGCATCAATGATATCCTTGACATGACTAAGATTGAATGTTTGATTGATGAAACTGTTGGTAAATCTCACAACAAATATGCAGTCCTTCCTTCATCATCATAGTGCAGTGTTTGTTTTGCAAGATGTTTTATATTTCGATACGGTGAGGTTCTTTTTTCTTTTATCATCAAAAAGAATCTGTTGTCTATTTTGTTGTGATAGTTACTGTAGGACATCTGTTGTAAAGAGAATTTGGTATACTTTTCTTTTAAGAATATTGGTAAAGCCTATTCTGCAATCTGCATCCCTATTTTAAATATGCTGAGAGCTAGATGTGCTTTATATCACTATCAGGCTTTATGTGTTTGCTTTCTGCATCCCTTTTGAATAGCATTTAACTGAATCAAGAGCGTGAACTTGAACATTGGTACATATTCACGTGTGGCTTTAGCAAATTTGTTATATCAAGTAGCTAGTTATCATTCAATGACAAGCCACCTCCTATGGTCTTATTTCAAGGTCCATTGCCGGGAGTTCATCCTTAATTCTTCATCTTCTGTCATTGTTAAGTGATAAGGTGTTTTCCTTTTGTTTTGGTTTCTGCAATTTATGGCAATTGATTATATTTTTGAAAAGTGCTGGTCAAAACAATCATCTACCGTTTAAAATGAAAGAACAATGTGAAGTAAGGTATGGAGTATTTTACTTTCAAAGTTGGATGTTCACCCCAATGAGAAGCCATATTCTTTTCAAAAAATGGATACACATAATTTATTGAATTCCAACTTAGACCTCCTTCTACTGTAAACTACAGTGTGCCTACTTGGTGCTTTTCACGGTTAAAGTCAAAGGTCCATTAGTGGCAAGGTGGGAGACTTAAAAAATATTTTGTAGCAAGCTAGTTGCTGGGTAGAATTAGGTCCAACGCCCTTTTTTCATAGTATGAAAGCCAGACCCATTTTCTTTCTTGGTATATTATCGCACTCCAGATGTCTAGCCCTAGACGTGCATGGGATGTTACATATTTCATGTTGGTTGAGGTAATGCGGAGTTCTGTCCTTATATGGTCTTTTCCTTAATGTTGATCGGACTCTTCAATAATGTTGACGGGTGCATGTCTGATCTAGATCAAAAGTAGAGTATTTTTGAAGGATCTGACACGTGTGTGCCAACATTTTTGGAGAGTCCGACACGTGTGCGGCAGCATTTTTGAAGCGATTTTGTAAGGATATCTGCTAAATGGTCATTTAATTTGAACATAAGGGTGTGAGATAGTGGTCAATAAAGTGGATACAAAGCTCAAAAACTAAGGTTTAAATTCCAGCAAAGACAAAATATACTAGGTGATTCCTTTCCATCTGTCTAAGATTTTGTAGGTAGATTTTTTAGTATATATGCCGGTTGGAGGTAGCAGGTACCTGGTGGAATAGTTAAAGTGCATGCAAGTTAGTCCAAATACCACCGGCACCATTATAAGAAAAGATCATTTGAAATAGGATGGAGGTTCTAGTGGACCATGTCTACCCTAGAGATAAGGATAGAAGGCCATGCAATTTTAGATATTGGAGATACAGTATCATAATAGTCAAGCTCAAGGCCATACACCACCTACATTGTGTTGTGGACTCTGGAGGGGACATGGATGCCCGCCTATAATCGGCCCAAGTGGGCAGTGGCTGAGCTTATGTCATAATAGTTTAGGCCATATATCTTTATTAAAAAATAGTCATAGTCATTTATTTGAGTGTGTCATTTGACAACAAGCCTAGTTTTAAGACGATTAACTTTCTCATCTTGAATTGGCTTACCTTGACTATAAACACTCAAAAGCATTTAATTGTAGTTTTATCCTGTGATAAAGGAACTATCTTCCAAATGCCATTACCACGTTGAATAGTTATTTCATTGACAATAACCTTGCATCAATCAAGAATCAATCAAGACGAGTCATTACTTTTTTCATAGTTATACCTATTGGGACAACGGATAAATTTGTAAAAGAATATGTTATTAAGGAGATAAATAGGTGAATCTGTATTTTGTAAAATGTGTGCTTCATTAGTGTCAGGCTTTTGCTTCTCACCCCAAGAGTCTTGTCACTTTTTGCCTGTCTAAACCTATGTTGCTTGGACTCTTCAAAAATGTCAACGGGTGCGTGTTGGATTCACCAAAAGTAGTGTATTTTTGGAGAATCCGAGACGGGTGCGGCATCAAAAGTGAAGAGTCCACGCAACTAAGGTCTAAACGACCTGTATATAATCCTCTTGACATAATACAAATTACTTCTTATGTGTGACTCAATTCGTATGGTGCAGTTTTTTTGGTCAGTAATTTGCGTGGTACGATATATTTGCTATGTCCTCTTTGATTCTGTATTTTTCTTTTCTAATTGACTTGATATGTGTTACTTGAGCCGGGGTCTTTCAGAAACCACCTTTCTATCTCCACAAGGTAGGGGTAAGGTCTGGGTACGCTCTACCCACCCCAGAGCGAGCTCACCTGTGGGATTATACTGGGTATGTTATTGTTGTAATAATTTGCGTGGTACGATACTATCAGTTTTCTACTTATGTTTCTCCTATTTCTCAGTTAATCGTTTCTTTTGGTTCTTCTCTTAATATTATGGCTCTTATGACATTCTGTTGAATTTTTTCCTTCCATGCCTTTAGTATAAATATGGACTGGTTGAACGTCTATATACATATCTGCACCCAGCTGTAAGCTGACTAATTTTGATTTTCCCTTGTAGCAGCTTCAGTTGTATAACAAGCCTTCTCTCCTACTTTGTGCAGTGAGGTTGCTAAAGGTTTAATGAAATATCAGCCTGATATTATTATCAGTGTTCATCCTCTAATGCAGCATGTGCCTCTTCGCATTTTGAGGTCCAAAGGTCTCTTGAAGAAAATCATATTTACCACTGTTGTAACAGATTTAAGCACTTGCCATCCTACATGGTATATTTTATTAGTTATTCAACCATTCTGTTATTTTGAACCTTGTACTAATTTTTCTTTGCAATTTCATATTTAGGTTTCACAAACTTGTTACTAGGTGCTACTGTCCATCAGAAGAGGTATCAAAACGAGCACTGAAGGCTGGTCTCAATTCATCTCAAATAAAAGTTTATGGGCTTCCTGTACGACCGTCATTTGTGAAGCCAGTTCCTCCCAAGGTAGGTGTAATTCCTCTACTTCCTCTTGCCCAGGGTGCATGGAAATAGGGAGCCCTGCAATCTCACTTCTGTATCTTATGCATAGTTTTATTTTTTATGTTTTATAGAACACTATGCGTAGGTGTTTATTTGCATTAAGAATAATTAATTCCATCCACGTCCCAATCCAATCTATTCTTTCATGTTTCGGTGTTGCAAAACAAAGCTCTGGCATTTTGCAGCGTTTTGTTAATTGTAGTGAGTGTTGGAGCGTGAATCGAACAGTGCCATCTCATATGTGAATTTTAAGATGCCAAGAGGCAATATTGACACTATAGAGTGTGTAGATATATCCAGAGTATAACTGAGAACATTCCTCCAGATTATGAGTGAGATTATTTAGGCTGCAAAGATGTGTTCCTTTTGATATGGTAAACACCATCCCCTCCCCCATTATGTGCTGCCCAAACAGTGGTCGTTTATCACTTTGCTGCCTTGGTTACTCGGACCTCCAACCTCTCGTTTCCACTATGCTATTGTTCAGTTGTCTTTAAATACTTCTTGTGCCATTTTGCTCTACAAGCCATACTATACAGGATAGAGGAATGAGGGAACCGATTGCAGCATTCTATTGCATGAGGCATTTTCTTTTTGAGAAGGTAAAACTTATATTAAACCAGCACCAAGAAATGCTGCAAAAGTATGTACATCAGTTGCCAAATCCAGAACTTCAGAGTATCCCTATCCTATTCTTGTAGGGCATAAGATCTAAAACTGATTCAGCATCATTTTCATATGCTTCTTTACACCAGAATAAAAATAGTGAAATTCAAGTCATTTTCAGAACATCTTGAGTTCCTATCTCTCTAAATTCTCCACCAGATGCATGAAGGAATGGTATCCCACCGTTTGGTTTGGCTTTTGGTCAAGCTGGATCTGTTCCAACTGCTCAGTGGTTCACAGGGATTGTTAAGCATCACCCAGATGCTTAATATTGCATGAGTCTATATTGAAATATGATCTGAATAAGCAGCTAGAGATATCATCACATCCTTGATAGTTGATAAACTTGAACTGAATAGATTGCTTGTTGGAGTAAGAGCTTTTGATGGTGCCTCAGTCTTTATATTTGTGGATTAGCTCCTTATGTGCTATCATTCCTATCCACTATGATAGGGATGACCACTGTTGGTTGCTGGGAAGGGGAGTTTGGAGTGGAATTTACCAAATCATTAGGAAAAAAAGTGGAAAGAATAGCAATTGTAGGGGGTGTGGGGTTGTTACCTCGAAGATAAACTCTTGGCTGTGTGACTTGAATTTGGTTTAAGCAATGAATATATTGAAAAGCGATGCCGTTTCCTTACCCTGCAAACTTACTTGCTTTTGTATTTTATTTGTGTAAATCCAGATCACCTGAAAGAAGAAAACTGGAAAGACTACATTGATTATTTGACAGTCATTGTAGTGAATCTCAATGGTAAAATAATTATCAAACATTACCTCTGCCATGCCTGCACTACAACCTTCCAAACCCCCTTCTACTTGTGTCCAGGATCATTTAGACTTCAAGTAAGATCAATATTAAGCAATTTTGTCCAGGATCAATTAGACTTCAGGAAAGACCAATCTCAAGCATATTCTGATGTTCTTCTTCATGAAAAGTGTATTCCATTTTGAAGTTTAGAGAGTGCTAGAATATTTCCCTTCTTATCTGTGGCCTTATAAGTGATGAACTTTTCTGGCCTTCTGCGGGTAGAACTTTCAGATTGCAAAGAGCTCTGCTTTGTTTCTTATACTATGTAACTGTGTAAAGATCTTAATCCTCTATGTTGGATAAATGTACAACAGGATCAGCTGATGCATTGTGGTAGAGCGACCAACTAAAATAAGGACTTGTGAATTTGCAAAAAGATCTAGGACTGGGGTGTAAATAGAACTCTTTCCAGTGCTCAGTAAAAAACTTTCTCAAATTGCCTCATTTTAAAGAGATCCTTTGCCAGCATCTTACCTCATTCACTTGTGACTGAATGTTTACCTTATTATTGGGCTCTTATATTTTCTCATATTCTTTGCACCATCTCCCACATGATCAGTGCTTTTTAGACTATTTTCTATCCAATTCTAGGTTGAACTAAGGAAGGAACTTGGAATGGAGGATCATCTCCCAGCAGTACTACTGATGGGTGGTGGAGAAGGAATGGGTCCAATAGAGGCTACTGCTCGAGCACTTGGAGATGCACTGTATGATGAAACTATAGGGGAGCCAATCGGTCAGGTCCTAATAATATGCGGGCGCAATAAGAAGCTTTTCAACAGATTGACTTCAGTGCAGTGGAAAGTTCCTGTTCAGGTATTAGTCACTGAAACTTTGCCAGCCTGATGTTTTCACACTAATCTGTTTGTTGTATTATCTGAAATTGTTGAGTATCTCTTAAGAAACACTCAATTGTGAGGCCTTTTTTTCCTGTTTCATGTTGGTTGGTGTGGTAAGCTTGGTATCCCATAATCACACCATTCTATTGTTGATATCAGACCTCCATCTTCGCACGATTTCCCTTTACACCTTTCTCATTTGACTGGTGTACTAAGATTACCATGTATCATAAACTTTACAATTATATTTTTAGATCATGTGTAGCCATCCTTATCAAGTTTTACTCAAATAATAAGTCAGTGATCACAGACAAGCTGGTTATGGATATGTAAAGACACGAAGGCCGGTAATCGTCCATTTACATTTTAAGTTAGGGTTTATTGTCATTTTCATACTTAAACACTGTGGTTTTCCTTTTAGGGTGTGTTTGGTATGAAGGAAAATGTTTTCCTGGAAAACAAGTTGAATTTTGACTTATTTTCACATGTTTGGTTGGTGACTAGAAAATATTTTTCGGAAAAGATTTTTAGTGTTTGATTTATGAATGATTTTTTTTTTGAGAAATATCTTTTATTTATACTAGAGCAGAAAATAATTTTTGAAATTGAAAATATTTTTTAAAAAAAAACTTAATTTTTTTTTGGGAGGGGGTGGGCGGGGCTGGTAGGGGTGGGGGGTGGGGGTCGAGGGTAGGGATGAAAAAATGAAATTTTGAAGTTGAAAATATTTTTTTAAAACAAACTTAAATTTTTTTTT
>JAJOOS010034767.1:0-10676 GCA_029582725.1 Solanum chiquidenum | reverse complement strand
TCTTTCTTTAGTTTGAGATAATTGCTCAAAATCTAGCCCAAAGGCTCACTTGGAATCGATGTTCCCTTTTCTTGAAAACTAGCCCAACGGCTCTTTTGGAAATCATTGTTCCTTTCTTACTCAAATGTGAAAACATTTATAAACTTCTTTGGGAATACTTAGTTACCTAATACTTTTGAGAAATGAACTTAATTCTATACTTTGCTTGAAACTTGAAACTCTATACTCTTTACTTAACTTGAAACTTGAAACTCTATACTCTTTACTTAACTTGAAACTTGAAACTCTATACTCTTTACTTAACTTGAAACCTGAGCCTTAAAACGATGTTAAAACGTTTGTAAAAGACCCACGAAAAATTGAAATGAACTTCTCTTACTAGACTCTTGGCTTTGATCTTAACTCTTACTTGAATTGACTCTTAATTGATCTTTGAATTGAATTATGGATTCAAGGATCATGATTTTTGTGTTTGGAAGGACCTCATGATGTCTAGGAATGATTTAGGACATCTAAATTTAAGAAAAATTACGAAATTAAATTCTGAAAATAGTGGAGTCCGCGTCCTGTCCGTGACGCGGAGCAGATTTTGTTTACAGAGGGAACAAGTCCGCGACACGGACTTGTTTCATGTAAGCAACCCGATATTTTCCTCCTTCACTTTCCAACTCTAAACCCTCTTAACTTCAAAGGTTCTTTCCCCAAACACTTGGGATCATTAAAACACTTAATATACAATGGATTCAACTCGAAAATACAACCGGAAACATGTCCCAAATCAACAAGAAACTTCAACAACACAACCACAACTTCAACAAACACAACCACAAACTTCAACAAACACAACCACAAACTTCATCAAACACAGCCAATCTTTTCTCGGGATTAAAATAGGTTTGGCGTGTGGGGGATGAACCAACCCAACACTATGATCTCACATACCTAGTAGGATATCCACGACGATCTTTGACGGAACCTTGCTTGATCTTCTCTTTCTCCTCTTCTCTCTCAAAGCCCTAACCCTCACTCTCACTCTTTTAAAAAAAGAAAACTGATCTAAAAATAAGCTTGAACCCTTTAAATAACCAAAAGAATTGGTTAGGGAAATGACCAAAATACCCTTAAAATTTCCGGACGGACTTCCCTGCCAATTGCCCAACTTCCAAAGGGCATAACTCACTCATACAAACTCGGAATTGCGCAAACTCAGCGGCGTTGGAAATATCATTCCACGAGCTTCGCAAACATAACTGGAACTACACCTAAATCATCCTGAGCTAGGAGTTATGACTGTTCAAAGTTGGCAAAAAACTCACTTTTCCCATACTTCAGCTAAATTTCCAGATTTTTGAATTCTTTCCAAAAATGACTAATTCCAATTTCAAGCCTCTTCCTAGTTATTTCAAATTGCCGGATGTTAAAGTTAAGGCGGTTAGGTTTAGGGACATAAGGTTTTTTCTGATTTTAATTAGAATTAAGTGATGTTGTTTTACCCTAGCTTAGACCTCCTATATAAGTACTTTAGACTCCTCAATTCATTCATCCTAAGTAATTATTTCAAAACCCCAAAAGAAACCCGATTCTCTCCCAAATATTTTTTCTCTAGAAGGAATAAAAAGAAGAAGAAGAAGAAGAAGGATAGGAAGAAGAAGTAGAAGAAGAAGGATAGGAAGAAGAAGTAGAAGAAGGAGAAGAAGGAGAAGAAGGAGAAGGAGGAGGAGGAGGAGAAGGAGGAGGAGAAGGAGGAGAAGGAGGAGGAGGAGGAGGAGGAGGAAAAGGAGGAGGAGGAGGAAAAGGAGGAGGAGAAGGAGGAGGATAAGTAGGAGAAGGAGGAGAAGAAGAAGGAGGAGAAGGAGGAGAAGGAGGTGAAGGAGAAGAAGAAAAAGAAGAAGACGAAGAAGGAGAAGGAGAAGCAAAAGGAGAAGGAGAAGAAGATGAAGAAGGTTCAAGCTAGATCAAGTCTTCCAATATCCAAGCTTTTGAGGAAATTGTGACCAAAGTATGATAACGTTTCATCCATGGAGTCCCCTAGTTTTCCTTAATTGTGAAAATGAAATCCCTAATTTCAGTTAGTGTTCCTTCCAATATTGTGGGTTATGATGAATGTTGATCCAACTGAGTGGATAATGATTGTTTATGATTGAATTAGTAGTGAATCATGAGTTTTTGATGAAATAACATGTTTCCATGCCTAACCAATGTCTAGAAAGATGAAATTGAAGTAAGTGGATTTTATGCCTTGAAAAGGGGAAACTTGAGGATTTAGAGATAATCTTCTTGGATTGATGATATGTATGGTAGGTTGCTACAGAGTAAAGCATATAGACATGAATTGAATTAGATTAAAGTATACACGTCGAATCATGATTAGTATTGCTTGAGATTGAGCCAATATGATGATATATGAATAGAATTGCTTAAGAATGAAGCATGTGATTAGAATGTCTTGAAATCTAGGCATATGTGATGATGGTAAGAAGTATTGCTTTGATAGTAAGGCTTGTAGGTATGAATGTTGATTACTAGGGCTTTGAGAGTAAAATTAATATGGGGAATTATGAATGTTAATTCTTTGAAAGTGAAGCTTATGTGATAATGGTAGACTATTAGATATAATTTTTGTGGAATGACTTTACCCACATAATCTATTATATGAATGTATGAATTCATGAATGTGAAAGGATTCCTCGCATTCTATATTGAAAAGTTTACTCACCTAAAATGAATAATAGCATGTTAATTGAGATAACTTGAAGTTGTGATGTGGTATCCCATAATGAATAATCTTGACTTGGTAAGACAAGACTATGCATGATAGTTTGATTGGTAGATCTCATGGATAGCCTTGGATTGAGAAATCGTACCCTTCCTAAGGTTATGCTGAACTAACATGAGAGTATGCTTGCATGATAGCATAACTTGGTAAGGCCAAACCATTTCAGTGGTAGATGGGATTGAGAAATAGTACCCTTGGTTGAGTAGAATGGACTTGCATGAGAGTGTTCTTACAATGATAGCTTGGTCTAGCATAAAGAGGTGTTTTTCCTTGATAGCCTTGAATTGGTAAATTGTAACCATTCATGAGTAATGTTTGTATTGGAGTAGTAAAGAAGTACTTTTTCATTTATATTAGAGATAGCTAAAGAGGGACACGTACCTAATAAAAGTATCATGATGATGATACATGGTTACTTCAAGGAGGTATCGTAAGTATGTTTTAATATGAGATTTATTTGTACGATGTATGCGCAGCTTGGATTGTTGCTAGAGTTTCCTTATTTGGTATGTATGACTAGAGGTGGATTACCTAAGTCTTAGATGAGGATAAGTTGAGGTTTCTTGAGAAGTGTTCCTCTTACCTTATGATGATCTAGATTCATCGACTCTACCTATGACTATGTTGTTATCTCTTATGTTTATAGCTTACGTCTTATGTTGACTAATGCTTATGTTATTTTCTGGATGATGTTATGCTAGCTGTCATATTTAGTACATTTTGTACTAACACATACTCTTGCCTACATTCTTATCAAATGTAGAGTCCGGCGATATTGACTTCCATCCCCGTGGCAAGGATCATAGTAGAACAAGGATTGAAGCTTTGGTGAGTCCTCATAGTATCCGACTAGATAGTCACCATGTTCTTATGTTCTTACATATTATCTTTGGAACTATTGTATGGGTTATTTCCCAAAGATATTAATGGTTTTAAATGGTTTGAGACAAAGTGTTATAAACTTCCGCTCGTTTTATAAAAGACTTTGATTCTACGAAAAATATTTTAAATTTCAGCATCATTTCTATTATTTTATGTTAAGAAATCTAAGTGGATTGTATGAGGTCCTTTGTGGTCTTGTACACCATGTTACGTCTAGGGGGTAACCCTGGATCGTGATAAACATGGTAATCAGAGAACAAGGTTTAGAATGGTTCTAGGATTTCTTAAAACCATGTGTAGTAGAGTATTTTTCATAAGTGTAAAGCGCACTACATATATGAATGGGAAGATATTAGATGATTAGGAAATCTCACTTCTTCATTTCTCTAAGTCGTGCCATAGAGTTTAACTCTATAAGGTCTTTCTCCTAATTTGCAACGACTTTATAAACGAATTAGTGAAACTAGAGTCTCACATGTTGGTTTGAAGTTGTTAACTTGTTAAAATGTTGAGAACTGGCTTTTAAAGTTAGTTTGAAGAGTATGGAAATCAAACGTCAGGAGACGACCATGACGTCCGAAAACTAGTCTTTTGGTGCTAGTGTGTTGTTATGGAAGTTGGTGTGTTGTTTGAGGTCTAAATGTTGTGGAAGTTACCCTAGTACCTAGATGGACATGTGTAGGGGTATGACTCCCGAAAGACCACCCTAAGGGTCCTTGAGGAGGACCCTAACATTTGCCCAAGACTGCCTAAAATTGTCCAATCCACGCCCTCAAACCACACCCCATAGACTTATCTACGGTCCGTAGATGGGGGGACGTAGGTCCATACTTAGCCTGTGGAGGCTTGGCCTCCATTGAGGAGGCTCTGAACAAAATGATGAGGTGCCAGGACGGCCCATCATCCCACCTACGGTCCGTAGGTGGGGGTTTCGTAGGTGACCCATGTGTTTAATGTCAAAGTTTTGGCCAACATAGGGGTGAATTGGTAAATTCACCCCACGTTCCAATTAAGTCATGGATGGATATTTTATGTAATTTAAGATATTTTAAGTATATTAAAACATTAATATCCCCATTTAGAATTCATTCTTCAAATTACCCAAAACAAACCCTTCCCTCCCAAAAAGATTCTCTCTAGAACTCTATTGAAGGTCAAGGTGAAGAGCAAGCTGGGGTTTGGGTTTAAAGGGAGATTTCACTTCAATTTCGTGGGTCTTCTCAAGTATAAGGTATGGTGATCCTTCATCCTTGATTAATCTTCCATTCAAGGAGTCAAATCAAAAGAGATTTCAAAGGCTTTCAAAGGTCAAAATTCCAACTTTCTAATCTAAGCATGGGTTCATTGGTAAAATGTTTTTAAGGTCATTCTAATGATTAATTGATGTTTAATTAAGGATTTAAAAGTGATTTTATATGGAATTCCTTCAAGAACCCATGATTTCCCCAAATATCTTGTTTATGGAAATTGATTGGGAATTGGTTGGTTATTGAGGTATGATGAATAGTATGTGTTTATTTGATGTTAGATCATGAATTCATGTCATTGATTATGCCTTATCATAGGAGAATGTTGATAAGTTGGTGATGTGATGATCATGGCTTGAAGCGTAAGTTATGGGAAAAATCATAACGAATTTCTTATGTTGATGATGAATTGCTTATGGCATTATGTAAATTGTCTTATCACTTTTAGTATCTTGTGTCTATGGGTGGAGGTGGAGTTATGTTGATATGAAATTGTGATCTATAGATGTGTGATCCACTTATGGTGGAGATGGTGACCTTTATGCACCTTATGATATTCAATTGATATGTAGCTCCTTATACCTTATATGTGATGGATCCATGAGTGATCAAAATGTGAATGATATGTGTGTGAGTTTCATGTAAATGATAGGAACATGTATAGAAGGTATTTGTGTTGATTTGTAAGGCTAGTACTCAACTCTACACTTGGCAAGAGTTGGTAGAATTCATGAACCTTAGGCAAGGGAATATGAGTGTGAAGGAGTACTCTCTCAAGTTCACACAACTATCCAAATATGCTCCAACCCTAGTGGAAAATTCCAGGGCTAGATTGAATAAGTTTGTAATGGGAGTGTCCGGTTTTGTTGAGAAAGAGTGTCGAACGACAATGCTTCACCATGACATGGATATTTCAAGGCTCATGATTTATGCTCAATAACTTGAGGAGACACAACTTAGGAAGATGAATAAGGAGGTAAAATTGGCTAGGTCCGATGATCAAGGTCAACCTAGGTCCAAGAAGAGGTTTTACAACCAAGAGTCATCAATGGTCAATGATGTTAGGGCATCTAACCCTAAATCTCAAGGAGGGAATAAAGGTGGTTCTTATTTTGAGAGGTATAAGTGTGCCAAGTGTGGGAAGCAACATTTAGGGAAGTGTCTTGCCGGCACGGATGGGTGCTTTGGGTGTGGGAAGAAGGGCCATAAGATGAGAGATTGTCCAGCACTCTCGGAAAAAGGGAGGGAGCATATGTAAGCTCCTAATGATGGCCTAGATCTGAATGCCCTAAAAATAAACCGTTTCTATGTGCTTCAAGATAACAAGGACTAAAGAGATAATCTCGATGAAAGTGCTGGTAAGTTATAGTTCCTTGTTTTTATTCTTCATGGTAACTCTAGTATAAGTTTTCCCTTAAGTGGGGGATGGTATGTTGATAAGTAGGTTGTGGTGAGTTTATATATTCTTGTCACTTTCCTTTTCTTCTTATTCAAGCTTGAGACCTAGTGTTTCTAGTAGCATGATGCATGTATTGGAGTCTAATGTGAAAATGAGTTTGCATGATCTCCTTATGTTATTCATGACCTTTTTTAATTCTTGTTTACATGAGAAAATGATTTTTCAAATTATGTCCCTCATGTTGATATGCATTTATGATGAGTTGCCAAAATGTTGCATGAGTTGACTTGTTGAGCATGATTAAATGTGTTCTTGAAGATATTGCATAATTGTGATTTTATGAGAAATTAGCCTAATGTGCATAATGATGTTATAATGAGCATGACGTGATTTGAAGAAGGAAGCTCGTCCAATGAAATGAAATGAATGAGTAATGTGAAGCTTTGAAGCATACTGAGTTGTAGAAGTAGTTCCTACCTTCTTGTCAAGTTTTGAGCTTATAATGTAGAGTGATGATCCTCCTTTGGTGTTGGACCTTACATTGATGCATTTATATTGATGTTGCATGATTGATTGTGGGTTGCTATCTTGAGTCGTTACCCTTAATGTGTTTAAAGTGTCATTCAAGGATGAATGTTCCTAAGTGGGGAATAATGTAACGACCTTAAAAATGAATTAGTGAAACTAGAGCCTTGCATGTTGGTTTGAAGTTGCTAACTTGTTAAAATGTTGAGAAATGGATTTTAAAGTTAGTTTGAAGAGTTTGGAAACGAAACGTCAAGAGACGACCATGATGTCCGGAAACTAGTCTTTTGGTGCTAGTGTGTTGTCATGGAAATTGGTGTGTCGTTTGAGGTCTAAATGTTGTGTAAGTGACCCTAGTACCTAGATGGAAATGTGTAGGGGTTAAACGTCCGGGTATGACTCCCCAAGGACCACCCTAAGGATCCTTGAGGAGGACCCTAACATTTGCCCAAGACTGCCTAAAACTGTCCAATCTACGCCCTCAAACCACCCACCGTAGACACATCTATGGCCTGTAGATGGGGGGACGTAGGTCCATACTTAGCCTATGGAGACTTGGCCTCCATTGAGGAGGCTCTGAACCAAATGAAGAGGTGCCAGGATGGCCCGTTAACCCACCTACGGTCCGTAGGTAGGGGTTTCGTAGGTGACCCTTGTGCTGCTATCAAAGTTTCGGCAAACTTAAAGGTGAATTTGTAAATTCGCCCCACGTTCCAATTAATTCATTCACGGGTAATTTAAGGTATTATAAGTATATTAAAACATTAATATCCCCATTTAGAATTCATTCTTCAAATTACCCCAAAACAAACCCTTCCCTCTAAAAAAACTTCTCTCTAGAACTCCATTGAAGGACAAGGTGAAGATCAAGCTAGGGCTTGGATTTCAAGGGGGATTTCACTTAAATTTCGTAAGTATTCTCAATTGTAAGGTATGGTGATCATTCATCCTTGATTAATATTCCATTCAAGTAGTCAAATTAAAAGAGATTTCAAAGGCTTTCAAATGTCAAACATCCTACTTTTTAATCTAAGTAGGGGTTCATTGGTAAAACGTTTTTAAGGTCATTCTAATGAGGAATTGATGTTTAATTAAGGAGTTAAAAGTGATTTTATATGGAATTCCTTCAAGAACCCATGTTTTCCCCAAATCTCTTATATATGAAAATTGATTGGGAATTGGTTGGTTATTGAAGTATGATAAATAGTATGTTCTTATTTGATGTTAGATTATGAATTCATGTCATTGTTTATGCCTTATTATGCGAAATTGTTGATATGTTGGTGATGTGATGATCATGGCTTGAAGGGTAAGTTGTGGGAAAAATCATGATGAATTGCTTATGTTGATGATGAATTGGTTATGTCATTATGTCAATTGTCTTATCTTTTGTAGTATCTTGTGTCTATGGGTGGAGGTGGAGTTATGGTGATATGGAATTGTAATCTATAGATGTGTGAGTCACTGATGGTGGAGATGGTTACCTTTATGCACCTTATGATATTCAATTGATATGTAGCTCCTTATACCTTATATGTGATGGATCCATGAGTGATGAAAATGTGAATTATATGTGTGTGAGTTTCATGTAAATGATAGGAACATGTATAGATGGTATTTGTGTTGATTTGAAAGGCTAGTACTAAACTCTACACTAGTGAATGAATGAATGTTGTGTCAATTGAAAGGCTATTCTCAATTGTACCTTAATGAATTAATGAATGATGTGTTGGTTGAAAGGATACTCTCAGTCTTACAGTAATGAACGAATAAGGGATTCTTAGTTGAAAGGCTATTCTCATCTTTGAATCTATGAGATTTCCAGTGAATGTTGGGTTGGGATGGCTACTCATTCGAAAGTTGAGGCGGAGTACCTAGTAGAAATCCCTATCCCATAATAATGAATGAATGTAATAAAATCCGTGGGGAATAATGCTTAGCACCGAGAGGATATGAATTGAGATAGATTCCCACCCGGGAGTAGAGGCGGGATATCTAATAGAAGTCTCTCGAGATGGATTCCCACCCGAAAGTAGAGGTGGGGTATCTAATAGCAACCTCCTTATCCCATAACTACGTTCCCACGTAGTTCTAGATAGTGGAGTTCCACTTAAAGCTAAACAAACGATGGTCCTACCTTAGGCAAGTAGGAAACCCTTATCCGGTGAGGGTGACACCAGAATTCCATGTCAAGCTCTCTTGGTCTATGTCGGTTAAGGCTTACCCCCACAAATAATGTTAATGAACTATGGTTTCCTAATGATGTACTACTTAATATGAGTGGTGGAATGGGACGCCATCTATACATTGCACAAGTGGGCATTTGAGAGAGGTCATGGTGTGCCTTTTATAATGATAATGAATGAATGGACTCTTGTGGTCATGTAAATGAATAATGTTGACCTAATGTCTTAAGGAATGAAGGTGTGACTAATGAAGTTAATTAATGGGTGAGATGAATGTTTACTTATTGAGTAAATGAAATGATGAATGAGTTTCTTATCATGTTATGTTGAAATGTAAAGGTTCTTGTCTATTGTAGCCTTGAGAAACACCTAGGTGTGGTATGTAGAGGTAGTATGGGCTGCCCCTTCATGTCTTACTTATGTGGGTCTTAGGGTAACTTTAGATAGGGGTCCTAAGATGATGAAATGGCGTAATGAATGAAAATGCTTATGTGTTGTATGTTGGTACTAATTGAGCATGATACTTGTAATGTGAAGCATGATGAATGGTAAGTCACTCTTGGGAAGTCTTGATGTGGTATCTAGCATGGAGGGTGGTATGGGACATTCTTCATGCATTGCACAAGGTATCATATTAAAGATTAGTTGAGGTGTAGTCTAAATGTGAAGAATGTCTTTTATGATTGGATATGATGTATTCGATGTTTTTATGCTTATGACTTATGATATTTTTCAAAAGAAAGAATATGCATGGTTTTGAAACCAAAATGTCCGTTTAAAGCATGTTTTTGCATGGTTATCATACTTAGTACATTTTTGGGTACTAATCCATATTTCTTCTATTTTCTACAAAGTGTAGGTTCCGGAAAGTGATCAATTCTCTAGCGAAGCTTTGGATTAGAGTTATCTCAAGACCTACTTTGGTATGTCCTTATATGTCGAGGATAAGGGTTTCTATTGTTCTAGTTTCCTTTTGTTTTAATACTTTTGTCTAAGTTTTCGATTGTAAAGGGCCGTGACCCTTTCTTGTTAAAGTTTGTCTAATATGGCCATGTTGAGACTTAGTATTTCTGTTGCTTTATGAATGAGACTTTTTAGTAGTTGGTTTTAAATAATGTTTTAATTCTGTACTATTTTTATTACCTATGCAATGAATGAATGTTATGAAGCTTGTTAAGACCCCTTCGTGGTCAAGTACGCCATGTCACAACTTGGGGGTGCTCTCAGGTCATGACATAATCCTTCCCCGATGGTCTACAAAATATGACTACTACAAGGGCTAATGGTAGAAGGAATGAGGAAGACATGGTGGATCAATAATCTCCTCCACAAGCCCCGATTGACTCTTTGGGTGAGTATTTGACTAATGTTGAGTTTAGGTCAGCTTTCCAAGTGTTGGCTCAAGACGTGACGGCCCAAGCGAATAGAGAGGTAGTGGCTCCCGTGAACCCAAATGTGGTTACGGCGGGTTCAACAATGAGGGATTTTATAGGATGATCCCAAGTTTTATTGTAACGACTCGGAAAATGATAGGTTAAGCAAGAGCCTATGACTTTGTGTTGACTTTATAATGAGGTTCTATGAGGGTTTTTTATGTAATTTCGTTTTAATTGTGTTACATCCGACAATTTAAAATGATTATGAAGAAGCTTGAAATTGGA
>JAJOOS010034766.1:0-16982 GCA_029582725.1 Solanum chiquidenum | reverse complement strand
AAGAGATGCCGTCCGTCGCTTTTTTTAAAAACTAATTAATAAAATAAAATAAATTAAAAACGACGGACAGCGTGATTTTTTTTAATTTATAAAATAATTATTTTTAATAAAATGCGACGGACGGCGTCTCTATATATATTAAATAAATAATAATTAATTATATATATATATATTTAGCGTAAAAATTCGCGAAAAAAAACGACGGACTAAGAAATGCCGTCCGTCGCTTTTTGTAAAATAATTTTAAAATAATTATTTTTATTAAAAAGCGACGGACGGCATCTCTTAGTCCGTCGCTTTTTGGAGCGACACCGTTCGTCGCTTTTTAACATTTTTTTAGTAGTGAATTTTGAATATGATAAACAATAATTTAGTTATAAAATAGTAATTCACATACATAACAAACATATGATACATTGTCAATAAATTGAGCCTATTGTTCGTGTTTTCCTGTAAAATAAACAGGAAGGAAAAAAATAAATAAAGAACTACCTCTTGATTAACTTTAAATGATTAACTGGAGAGAGAAAATATTTAAAATTCAAAATAAAGGAATGATGAAGGTAACTGGTGATACAGTTGAGTGATTATATGCATGAAAATAGGGAGAAATAGTGGAGTTGGAAGATTGAAAGTTACGTATCCGAAAAGGAAAGAATTTGAGAAAACAAAAGGATTTTTGTAATTTTTTAAAATGATAGGGAATAATAAAAAATAGGATAAAAAAGGATGTGTAAGTTAGGTAATTTTTCCAATATTTAATTTGTATATTTGGGTTGATGAAGAGTTAACATCAGGTGGATTTTTGGAAGTCCCCTCATTTGATTGTTAGCTAACAAACAAATATTTGAAATACTATGTGCAGAATGAAGAGAGAATTCAATAGTTTACTTTGTCCTTTTATTTCTTCTGTGGGATCCTTTCATATTTGAGCCTCAAAAATTGATGCATCGTCAGCTCAGTGCCATAAAAACCAATAGTAATATAATGTCACGACATGATGCTTATTTATCTCTTGTTAGCTCACCATATATATATATATATCTATGTTGGGGATGACAATAAGACAGAGCAGAGCAGGTTAATTTTGTTATCAAAATTAAATATTTTTTTCGATTTAATCCTTTAAAAATCATAGGCAGTTATTTTTTATGATAAGAAATTATGATCCAACAATTTGAGACACCAATTTGTAATTTGGGAACTGATTGAAAGTTTGAAACAAACTTATATACTTGAATAATTCAAAAGCCTCTTAAAATTTACATATATTGATATTTTTTGTCATAGATACTTCAAATTATCGACCTGTTGTGCAGCAGAAATACATTTTGCAACAAAACTAAAATTTTGAAGTTGCGGTCAAGAAAAACGCGTATGTTAGAGAGGTAAGTTGAAAAGGTATTGAGGGGAGGTTATTAGAGAGGACAAGATACATTTACAACTTATTGAGGACATGCCACTAGATATAAAAAGATATGGAGGTAAAAAATTGAAATAGAATGTTAGTGGATAGTCGAGTCATGTCTAGTTTCCCTTACAAAGATTATTAGTATTTCTCACATACTATCCATGTTCTTTGATTTTATTATTACTTGCTCTTTTCCTTATGTTGGTTATTGACTTATTGTATTTATGTATTGTTGTTATTGTTCTCTTGTGTATTATTGTAAAAAAATTTCATACATGATTTTATTATGCTTTACTTTAAGTTGAGGGTTTATCGGAAACAACTTCTCTACCTTCACAAAATAAGGGTAAGATTGCGTACACATCACCCTCCTCAAGGCCTATACACCGGATATGTTGTTGTTCTTGGTCAAGAAAAATACTTATGCACCTGTGATGTTCATAAAGAAAACAAATAAAAGCATGATATTGATTTATTTATTTTTCATGAGTCAATCATATATATATAGTTAATCAAATGTCATTAGTTTAATATAAACATTGAATATAATAAGTTTTACCTCTGCAGCCAATAAGGTGACTGGTTGGAATTTTGTCACATCCTATACGTGAATTCAAAAAACCCAAATGAAAGAGCATTTAATTAGTATAGAAACTTAGTAATAGTAGATATATATCTACAGCACATATTAATTGCTTGAACTATTTCTCTGTAATATATATGTACCACAATGTTTTGGTGTTTCGAATAAAAATTGTTTGAAATTGGCGTGACCATGCCAAATTCTTTTGTATCCATTTAATTTTGGACTAGCTAGCTACCAAGCTAGGGCAGCATACAGCTTTATCAGTAATTTCGAATTTTAGTTCCATCTTGTACATTTAAAATTTTCCTTCGTCTTCACTGTTTGGATTGAAAGTAGAATTTAAATTTATCCAAGAAAAGAAACAAGGAAAAAAGGAATAATTAATTATGTAGTAGGGTCAGAAATTAAATACTATAATTTTTGAAAAAATTAAAATGATTTGCTAAGAATAGGAATTGGTCCCTAGTGATTCTGAAAAAAGAAGTTGCAAGTTGCCCACTACAGGAATCAAATCTAATATTGGTTGGTTTTATATGCAGAATAGCCAGCAAATGTGAAGACTCTCTTAAATGACTCCCATATATCTGAATTTGTCACGAGCATAAGCTTAAAGCATTAAACACACATACACACTCCCTTGCCAAAAGGTAAATAATTTATCTGAACCCTTTCGTCAGAAAATTTTAATAGATTTTGTACGAGTTTACTTCCTTATATTTTGAATCTGTTAATAAAGAAATTAAAGTAAATAATTCATCCAAACCCTTTTCGTCAAAAAATTCTATTAGATATTGAATTCTCTTGACTTCTATACGAGTTTACTTTCTTATATTTTAAATCCATTAATAGTGTCTTTTAGAGATGCTACACAAAGGCACAACTATAGTACAAATGATTCACCGTTCGTGACGGAAGAGAAGAAACTAAGCCGAGATTCGGAAGTAGTTACGCTGTGCTTCTTTGAGTGTAGAGGCGGATCTAGAATGCGGTATGACCTATGTACATTTAGCTATATATACATAAAAGGTGTTAATTGAGTAGGTTAGACTGAATTTAAATAGGTCAAATGAATTGAATTAATAAATAAATTGACTAAAAATAGGCTAAGATGCGGGAATAATTCAACTTGCCCAATTTTTATTAAGTTTTAATTATTTTATTTGTCTATCTTTTATAAATTTCTAGTATACCTAATTTAAAAAAATCTTCAACAATATATAACAATCAAATAAAAAAGCAAGATTTCGGTAGCCGGGGGTGATCAAGCTAATGGCGGAGGGGCAATTCAGGGCAAGTGGGGCCTTAGTATCCTATATTTTTTTGGGTTAATTTGAACTATATATCAACCCATTTTTATGAATCAAAATGAATTAAGATTATTATTATTTTTTTTAAAAAAAGAAGCTAATTAAGTTAATAAATAAGCGAATTATATTTTCATTAACTAAGCTTACCTCCTCCACATATACAACTATATAAATATATAACAACATTACAATTGTAAATCTGAATTTTGAATTCACCTATGAACTTACGTTAAAGGTAAACTCCAAAAAGGTATAAACTTTAATTTGATTCCCTTACCGGGGTGGGGTGTGGCTGGTTAGTTTTACATTAAATATGTGGGATGCCCTATATGCCTATCCATCTCCCCTTCAGTGAATTTATTTATGTATGAGACTGAGAGAGAGAGAGAGAGAGAGAAAATTAAAGAGAGATTCCCTTTCCCTCTTCTCATTTATGATTCATCCTCACTTGGTTGGTAGCCCTTCAGTATCAACATCACGGGCCATCCTTTTCTTTTCCTCTCAATTAATTTTTTGAAGTTTTTTTTTTTTAATGTTTCTTTTCTCCCGTCTACGTTCGTATTAAATTAAATTCATGTTAAATAGAACTTCTCATTAAGAATGAAACAACTTTATCAGTGTTCTTTTTGTGTTATGTCACCCACTCTTGAGTAACAATTTTACCCCTTTGTACCATTCTATATCTTTTAAACACTCGTGCCCTTTGCACCACTCTTTTGCTTATATTCATTTCTAAGATAGTCAATAGATCTCTAGATAGAATATGTGTAGGGGTCCGTTAAACTCGAACCATATCGATTCTCTAGACTACAAAGTCTTCAATTTAGTTTTTTTAACGTATATTATGCATGCAGCTAGCACAGAGCAGTAATTTTCAATGTGAAACAAGTACTAATAGGTTTTGCTTTAAACTTTTTAAATGAGAAATACTCCCTCTGTTTCAAGTTTTCTGGTCCATGTTGATTTGTGACAGTGTTTAAAAAAGAATTTATATAGTTACTATTTAATAATAAGATAAAAATAATAATTTTTTCTTAATTTGTTAAGACAAACAAGTAAAACAAATCTATTTTAATATAAGTACTAAATAAAATAAAAATGGAATGAATAATGTGAAATAACTATTCTTAAAAATATATCACGACAAATAAGTTGGAGTTGAGATGGAGGGAGTAACTAGGAAGAGGGGGTTGATAAGCAAAGTTTCAAGTATAATCGCATCATATATAAGTGAGAATCAAAGACAAATAATCTCAAAGATTTCAAATAATAATTTTACTTTGACTGTTCAACTTATACCCCAATTAGTTTCCACTTTACTAAAAAGTGGATCTAGTTTTAATTTACGTGACATAATTTTTTTCATTTGGAGTTTGTGTAGTCCTAAAAATACCATATTATTTGATTATAAAACTTTTAAAATCTATAATTTAAATAATTAAGAATAATATGTATATGATTCTATTTTTGTGTATCTCGATTAAATTCATAATATAACTACATGTAATAATCGTTTATGTACAGTTGAAGGAGATGGGGAAAGAATAATGGAGTTAAATGCAGTGGCCCTGTCCTTGTGCTTTGGTAGTCGCGGTTTTAAATGCACTCTACAGTCTACACACACCACCTCTTCTCTCCTTCCTCCTTAAATTTACCCCAAGACATTCCCATCCTTCTACTCAAAATATTCACTCTTTTCTCCCTCTTTTAGGTTTTCAGTTTTTTCCCCTCCCGTTTAAATAAATTGGGATCGACTATATGAATTCTCAGTTTTCACTTATTATTATTTTTCCCCTATGAAACAGTAACTTTGATATTGGCCTGGTTCACTCAGACAACAAAATGAAACTATATTTAAATGGTGGAGTTTCCGTTTTCCGTTTGATTGAGCCGTGCCAATATTTCAGTTTCTCTTTCACTTTCACTTTCTCTAACCTAATATATAACTGCAGGTAATTATTCGTCATGCATTACCATCTAGCTAGGGTTTGTTCCTCTAATTTATAATTGCATTATATATTATGGTCAGATGAATAAAATTTCTCCGAGGTACCTGGCTTAGGTTCAATTCCTGAAAAAAAATAAAAATTCATGGAATTTGAATCGTAAGTCAGGTACCGGACCGGCCGAAAATGAAAATTTGAACAATTAATTAGTATTGATTATCCATTCTTAGTTATTTTTTTTCTTCCTTTTCATGTATGTCTGTCCCAGACTTTGGATTTGACTAATAATTAAGCATGATAATAAATGAACATTGTGCAATATTTGGTGGATCTATATATGAACGTCCATAGCGTTACAGAGGCTATAACCATCTTTTTCGTGCGCAAATTAAACAAATTCACTATTTTATTTTAGTTCCGTTATGATTTTTCTCTAAACTGATGGATTTGTCCTTTTGCTAGGATTAATGAAGAACATACTATTTGTACTTGTGGATTCCATTTTGTAATTTGTGGGGGGAATTGAAAGATAAAACGTGTTGGCAACTTAAAATGTTTCTCAAAATTTATGTAGGAACAAATAAGAATGAGAGGGAGTATTTGTCTTTTCTCTATTTTTCCCTATATATACCTTATTTGTGTATTATGCTATCTTCTTTAAATAGATTCATTGTTTTACTTGGCAGTGGTTATAATCTTGTGAATTATGAGGTTGTTGTCTCTTTACTTGTAAGAGTATCTTTCCCTAAAAAGGAAAAGGTAAAAATAAATAAATGTTATAGTTATAGTAGATATTAATTATATTGGTCACAATCACAATTGTTATCACAGGATGACTTGGTTCATTGTCTTCATTTTCATGAAATTAATGCTACAGTTTATAGTAATTAAACAAACTTGCAAAAAAAAATGCATTTGTTTTCTACTTTTCTAGATACTCTTTTTTTTTCTCCACCAAAAAAAGTGCATTTGCATGTACTAATATCCTTAATTATTACTCCCTCCGTCCACAATTGTTTGTCAAGGTAAGGTCATGCACATCCCTCAAGGAAAATTTAATAGAAGGTGTAATTTGACTAATATAACCCTACTATACCAAGAATACCAAAAGTCGACATAACTTTTCAATTGAACTACACTATCATTAAGGGTAGAATTGGAAAAAGGTGATTAATTGTTTCTTGATTGTTTAAATTGACAATTAATCTTGGACATCTATTTTTAGTATACCTGCCAAATAATTGTGGACGGAGGGAGTACTAATATATATGGTTCTTCTTATATATCTGGTTGTTATTCCTATCGGGGCTAGAAGCTTTTTTACGCGTAATATGTTTTATGTTTAGATGATTTAAAATTTATAGTATATGAGTTTTCAATTTAAAGAGGCAATGACCGAATCTTAAGTGTGTTCTTTTTTTGCTATTGGACCAAATATAGTTTGTTTTGTTATTGAGTTTCCAACACATTTCTTATATATATTATAAATTTCTCAATACAAATACGAAATGTTCATAGAAGTTATTAATATTTCCGAGAACCCACTTAAGATTTAAGAAACACGTTGTGTTTTTATACCATTCCTTAATACTAGTTCTCTAGAGTTTGGAAGATTTCATTATGTTCTGTTTATTACTAACGCTTGCTGCTAATATAACATATTGTGGTCGGTATATTTTTACCAACCTAACACATAAGACTTTATTTACATAGAAAATATATTTTTATAAATTTATTTTCCTCCAATCACAAATAACATACCATATATCTATTAACCTCAGGGGAAGACCCACATGGTGTCCTCCGGATGCTCGAGCACCCATTAACCTCGTCTCGGAATATATATATATATATATTTATGTAGAAATTAAATGGTATTTGTATGAAATTAACATAGAGCTCCTAATGAATAAAAGATTTGATTGGTCCAGTGGCGGATGTAGAGTGTGTCCGGGGGGTCATCCGACCCCCCTCGGAAAAAAAATTACACTATATATATAAGATCAATTTTTTGGTGTATGTGTATATATTTAAAATTGACCCCCCTGAGCATATGTCAAAGGAGTAGCTCAATGGTTTATGGGGTTTAGGATTTCTCCTATGTGAGCTTTGGGTCATGGGTTCGATTCCAAGCAACAACAATTTTTTATTTGAACCCACTTGGTAGAATTCCTGCCTCCGCCACTGGATTGGTCCATTGGCTCTTGGATGGGTATTGCTTAAGGCTCTTGGTAAGTTTAAGAAAATAAAGAAGACTTTTGAATCTTGTGATCCTAAATTAAAGTTATGTCAAATGTACAAAATTGCCCTTTAATCTTGTGTGGCCTTAAACATGTCACGTGAAAAACTGAAATTAAAATGTTATCAAAAAAAGAAAGAGGTCAATCTTTTTTAAACAGACTAAAAAGGAAATGAGGTCATTCTTTTTGAAACGGAGGGAGTATCTTTTTTATATTTTTGACTCGAGCACCCACGACCTTAGAATCTTAGATCTGCCACTGATTAACCTATGCAGTATTTTAACATTAAGTTTTGAATTTGAATAGACAATTAAATATTATGATTTGCATTAAAATTTATTTAGATGTTTAAATTTAAATACACATTTAAATATTAAGATATATGTTTAAATTTAAAAACACTTGAATATTAAAATTTCTACTCCTATTAAGATGTGAATACAATTTTACACGAATCTCATAGTGTTAAGAGCTAATTACATCATATCCCTACTCTTTTTCAAATTACAAAAATCTCTTAAATTTGGTGGAATCTGTATACATCCCAAAACGTCCCGAGACATCGCTCCCCGATTCCAAATACATCGCTCAACGTCCCAATACATCATGTCTCACTTTCGAATACATCATTCAATGTCCCGATACATCTCGTAAAATATGGTAAAATAAGTTGTGTTTTTATATTATTTTTCCTTCTATTTTATGGGAACTTGCTTTTCTCTTGGGCCTCAGGGGCCAGCTTCGGCCCAATCTTTGATGCCGATGAGCCCAATGGGGGCTAAGATTAAGAGCCCAACTTCTTTGAGAAAATTTTAGAAATAACAAACATAATAATGCTCTATAACTATAGTTTTGATCATTGTATTTTATAGCCATGGTTTTGTTTGATATGGAGGCTGCAATTTGTATATTTGGCTTGCGAATATAGAAATAGCTTAAGAATATACAAATTATGTATTTATACATTTAAGAATTTTTCAGAACTCCGTTTGTATATGTCGCTTGTCAATATACAAACAGGATAATTCATTATGATTTTTTCATAAATCGTATACAAATTGCTAGGGGTAAGCATATACAAAATTCTGGATTTATACAATCAGGAACTAAATTATATAAATTCTGGATTTATACAAACAAGTGAATAACAAAAATTGGAGAAATTGTAGCTGCGAATTACAATTTTCTTAAACTGTAGCTATATATAGTACCTAATATAGGCTAAATGTTTGCTATTCTGCATAATTCTCTCAACTTCTAAATGAGCTTAAAATATCTTAACCCAAACCAACCTTACGGATTGGGTTGGGCCGTCTTCAAGGATCAAGTCCATTTTGACTGCTCTAGATTTAGTCATGAAATTAGTATAATTTTTAATAAACATCTTATGAAGGTAAGTTTTTTAAGAAATTACGTTCAATGATCTTGAAAATTGTTGGTCTTGAATTTTTGCCCCCGTTTGCTTTCTTGACAGAATTTTAAGGTCAAAAGTCGATAATGTTGTCCAAGAGGCAAAACTTTTTAAACTTGAAGTTTTTCTTATGAATAATCGTGATAAAAAAATTCAAGATCAACTATATTTTTCAAAGTCGTTCTTATAAATCACCAGTTTTTGTCCGTTCTGGGGTAATTACCCATCATAAAAATGCTATCTCTCAGCCCAAATGAGATGCCGTTGGGCTACTAGTCCATTAAATATTCAACACTTTTGATGATTTTCAAGCGTTTTGAGGCGAAATAGTTTGTTACATATAAATTTGTTTTTTTGTTCTTCACTTTCTGTTTTTGAAGAATAACAATAATGAATCTTATTTCTTTTTCCGTACCTACCATATTTATTTATTGCCACTTAACGTAACTTTAATCTTAGGCTTTTAGCAGTTGTGAGACCAAAAAAACAAAAATTTCACTTGGAGGGTCGAGAATACCTGACTTTATCAATTTATCCAACAAATTGTGAATACTTTTAATTTCAAATTGAACATACAATTAAGTGAGCATGTATAGGTGGACTAACTTCAGCCAAGATTGGTGTCAAATTGAGAGGATAATACTTTCAGAGGTGGCACTTTTATGACCTCCTCTTTTGTCACCAAACCCCATTATTAATTCCAATAATTTTCAAGTATCCCCTTTATAGTCGTATAAAATACTCTATACTATATGCATTTAAAGTTAACGTTGAAAAACGTTCTTCTATCAACATTGCTCGCATATGTAAGAATTTTGAAGGATATATTCTTTTGGGGTGATAATTGGGCGGGTTGAGTTAAGTTTGGACGAGTCATAATGGGTTAAGACAATTATAGTCAATCAGGTCAAGATTCAACTCTGGTAGTAGGTTATATAACGGATCAAGATCCAACCAAATCCAGTTTTTACTAAACTTAATTGTTTTATTTGTTCTTTTAAACTATTTTAGTACCTAATAAAATTTTGTTTTTTTATTACGACTATATAACATATCATATTGAAAAACAAGTTTTTAAAAATATTTTGACAGTATTTCTCATGAGCCAATTTATGTTACATATCAACCCATTTTTTAATGAGTTGAAAAGGGTTGAGTTAATGAATGAGCGGATCAATAACTCGTCCAAACTTAAACGGGTCGAACGAATTGAACTAATTGGTTTTGATTTTGTCACCCCTAATAATGTTATATACGTATGTCACTTCTGTTTGATACTCGGAAGTTTATAATTTCTTAGATGTATATAACAGCTTAAGCAAAATTCAATAGGTGTTTTTACATCTTTCTTTTTCATTTATTTATTACAAAACAACAATCAGCTATTATATCTATGTGATTTACTTACATGATGAACTAAGTAAATATAACAAAATAATATAAATATATTCGTATTTGATGAAACTTGAACTTATAATCTCTTAATTGCTAGTTTGGTCAAACTTATCTTAAACAATTACAAGAAGCAAAAAATCAAGTTCATTGAGTCCTTGAAATTTGTGAGCAAAATGATTCATCTAAGTACTTATAATTAAAAAAAAACTATGTTGGATCTTAGCGTTCTAGAAGAGGAAGTAGCTGCATCAACTTAATTAAAAAATAATTGGACAAAAATATCGTATTATATGACGGCTAATAACTGTAATTATAATAATTAGGCTGACCATGTGGGTGAAGACGACTAAAGTAGATAGGCAAAGGATACGATTTCAATTTCTTAATCCATTTTTTCTTCATCTCAATTCTCATGTATTCTAGGTTCAATGTATGTATGTTAGTAAAAAGATGTCAACGAGTTGCATTAAAATATATATAATTACTTGGTAATGTTGGAACTTGAAAAAACTAAAAATAGAGAAGTAGATAGAAACAAAATATACATCATATATACACGTTGATGACACACATATTCCCATTAAACATGGAAATGGATTTCAGGTCTTAACTAAGAGGTGCAGACAACACATTCATGGCTCATTTTGACTATCTGTTTTGTATGATGACTTCCATCTCACCTTTTAATTACTTCATCAGTCACCGTAGAGCTGAATTACATCCTCCCTCTCACTTGAACTGATCAAGAGAAATGAACCCGCACCATATTTTTGCTTCTTCCTTTCCTTCTGCTGCTGACAATTAGTAGCTCTTCTTTTTTCCGTAGTTCAGGATTCCCTCTTTATGCCCATATTAAGAAGATTATTTTTCATATTTTTTTGATTTATAATATGTGTTTACTTGGCTTTTTTAGTTTGATCTAAAATAAGTGTTTTTCACATAATTAAAAAGGAATTATTTATTTTCTTTCAAATATGCCTATTATTCTCCTATTTATACAAGTGAGTTTTTATGTAATCACAAAATTATATTATAATAGATATTCCCTCTAGTTCTAAAATTAATATGATTGTTGATAAAACAAAAATCATGTTCAAAATAAATAATTTTTTTAAATTCAAAAATTTATTATTACTTTTTATTTTCAGAATTATCTTTCTTTAGTAGAATTTTCATCTACTTTAACCAAATAATGAATATATACACTTTTAAGAAGAGTTTGAAAGTAATCAAAACATAATATTGATAAATTATTTTTTGATTAATGTTCTTAAATATTTTTCTTAAGGAGTGTGTCGAATTTCAATAATTCATTCATTAATTTAATCTAAATAATTAATTATTATGTTTGAACAAATTAATATATATATGTTTAACTTCTCTTGAGAACTTAATTAATTACCTTAACAAACTAGTAAACAAAACCCTAATTGTCCACTTCCATCAGGTAGTCAAACAAACATCATATTGACTTTGAAGATGTAGAAATATATATCTACATCAACTTAATAATTACATCGCACTTTCCTAAAAGAGCACACTAAGTAATATTTTAAGCCATTAGCAAAAACTTAAAATACAATACACGTCAGAAGATAAAGAAGAGCTTAATTTTATAATCCAATATTAAACATCATTAGCTTAGTTTTATATATAGAAAATCAAGAAAGGGTCGTATTTATTGTCAGTAGATTTTTATAATACAATTTGTTGTATGTTACAGTCTAGCGGCTTCGTTTTGCCACAGCAATACCATATGGTCCTTCTGAGCCAAAAGAAGATGATAATACTATTCTTTTATTTTTTATTTATTTATTATTATTATTATATTTTATACTCCATTGTACAAAGTCATACTGACCATAACATGTGGATTCCACCTCATCACTTTTTGGTTTTATGCACAACAAATGTTTTTATTTAATAAAGAAAACTATTCCACATAGGTGTTATGTTGCTCAAGAACATCTCCACTTGGATGCCGAATATACTTATGATACTCACTATTAAAGTACGATTGGAGCCAATATTTTTATTAAAAATAGTCGATATATATACACACTTGTTTAGAAGGACTGTCAATTAACGCCTCTCGGATAATGATAACTTTGCCACGAGCTATGGTCCATTTATAATCCAAACTCTTTTAACAAGTAGCAGGGTCATAGTAATTTTTAGATACCAACAATGTATATCTTTGTAATTTAGCTATAAATCAAAATATTATGAATATTTACTTTTGACAACTTCCATTGGAAAACATTTCTATCATTTTTTAAGATATAATCATAGTTTATTAATTCTTCAATCACCTATATTATATCGATATAGTTACCTTATAAAGTGAATTAATATGAGTATCCATTTTGACCACTTCTATCAGATATACAATATAAAATAAATTGAAAAAGTCTATGAACACAAGGCTCTCATTCTTGCAAGAAAAAAAAAGGTAACATAAAAGTCAGAAGTTAATAAAAAGTTCAATGAACAAGAGATATTTAAATTTTAAATTCCTCTATTTCATTCTCAGCTCAAAAAAGAGCTCTTTTGAATGCTATAACCAATATTATCATTCACAGACAAATAAAATAACTAAAATAGATTGATTTGTATTTTTTAAAATTTCTTATTACTATTCGATATCTATATTAACTATTAGAAATATAGATATCAAAATTCAAATTCAAATAATAAATCTTAACAATCCACCACAATCCGCGTTGATCTGATCCCCACAAGAGGATAAGCTCATGAAGAAATGTGGAGCCACTGTTTGTTACAATGGGAGGAAAGAGATGCATACTTTTTTCTTCTTTTCCTATATGCCATCTTCGTAAGCACTGATAAATCCCCGCACCCAATTTATAACTAGAAAAACGGAATCTTCTCATTCTCTCTCCTCCATCTTTTCCCCTAAAAAAAATTGTCCCCTTTTTCGTATTTACCCATCAAATCAACTCCAAATCCATTCCTTCTGTTCATCATTAAAATTTTCTCTAAATTATGGAAACTGCTTTCTTCTGCTACTATACAGTTACTTGCAACTATTTCCTCTTGTAATCCATTACAAAGTGGAGGAGATTTTGTAAATTGTATAATTTTGTATTTGTGAATGGCGATGGACGACAACGAGAGTTGCGGAAGCAGAGCGATGGAGCCACTGTCGCCGAAGCAAAATCGGCTACAGAGGCAGAAGAATGAAGTGTTTAACCAAGTGCTTAGTAGACTCCAGGATTTGAATCTCGAAGAGGTTAAACTCCCTGGCTTTGAAGACCAGCTTTGGCTTCACTTTAATCGCCTCCCTGTTCGGTTAACTTCATAAACCCTATCTTTCCTCATTTTTCGTTTTCTTTTACATTTATACTGGTTAATTGAGTAATTGATCCGTTTTCTGTCTCGAAAGTTTAATTTTTGAAGTTTTTTGGTACTGAATTTGGGTGCGTGCAGTTATGCATCGGATGTAAATGTGGAAAGAGCAGAAGATGTGCTCATGCACAAGAGGTTGCTGGACATAGCGGAGGATCCTGAGAATAGACCTGCCTTTGATGTCCGCCTTGTGCAGGTTATACTCTTATCTGCTTTTCGTGCATTTTGTAGATGCTTTTTTCTCTTGATAACTCTGACTATGACATTTGAAAAACTTCTCCCTATGTATGACAAGGAGGAATCTCTAAGTTGCTCTTTTTCTCTTGATAACTCTGAAAACCCATGCCAAGTTGATATGACATTAGAAAAACTTCTCCCTATGTATGACAAGGAAGAATCTCTAATTTGATCGTAGCTGAATAAATTGGGGATTTGATTCAAGATGTTCCCAAGAAGCACAGGATCTGTTATTTCATTGCTTTCACAGTACTCGAGAGCAGTTGCAAAAACTAGTAAATTTGCCAATAATATTGTCAAGGCCATATTTTATTTCTTTCATCCATCCCATACTTCTCTTTCATGCTACCTTAGGTAGGGCATGAAGAACTTTCTTTAGTGCTGTTCATTTTTACATTTGTTCCACTCTTCAATGATCCAAATTAAAACCATTTAAAACATTTCTCTTATTCTGATAGGCTTCAGTTGACATGTCTAAGGGGATAGAAGTTTGAGTTCCAAGTAGAAAGAGAAGACTCTGGAAGCTAAAAGATAAATGTTATAAAATTATGGATGTGAGATCATAGAAGATTTTAGATGGTCATATTCTGCAGAAAATGCAAGCAGGACTCATTGAGGACAAAAAGGAAAAAGATTTGAAATGTTCATGTTGAAAACATAAATAAGTTAACAACGATGTTACTTCTCTATCAAGTTAAGCTTTTAAATCAAGGAAAATTTCCTGAGTTTGAGTCTTATTGTCACCAACAATCAAAAAGATTCTTCACATACTTACCTCATGAAAAAGTCAAGATGAATGCAAGTGGGCATGTTGAGAACATAATTTAGTAAAGGAAAGTATCATTTCTAACAAATTAAGATTTCACATAATTCAACAGTTTACATTTCAACAGAGAGTGCAAGGAGGACTCATAGAGGATAAAAAGGATAACTACTTGAGATTGGGACGAGTTAGACTTATAATCACATGGAGGTGAAATTGTACCTATAGACTTACAATTTCTGATTTCTCTGAATCATGTGGATGAAGCTAAGGATAGAACACAATGCAAGCAAAAGGATCCATATATGTGATACTAATTTGTTAGAAGTAAAATTTAGTTTTTTTTAATCTTCAGCTTGCATTAGTGTTCGTGTTTGGTAGGAGTATTTTTATTCTGGTCAGCGACTTATTCTTGGTGCCAATGTAGAGAGTTGTTAATCTCATAACCAGTTGTGTTTGCAACAGTAATATAAAAATATGGATGCTCATTATAGAATAGGTATACTGGATTGACTTGTTTGAAGAAAGTTAAATGAATATCATATTTGTAAATAAGTACTCATAGGAGATGTGCTGTAATCTTAAAACATGACATCACCTTAATATACACAAACTTATTTGTTGGTTCACCTTAGGCACATCTTCATTGATGGCAACAGGGTGTTATGCAAAGAGCAAGGTGTCTATTCAAGGTAATGAGGATAAGATAAAATTGGTCGTTCTTGTATAGAGGCTATAAGCTTTTGTGATTTTGTGGGTGATGGATTGGCAATATGGGAAGTCGAATGGGTTCTTAAGTTTTGTAACTAGACCATACATCTAAAGGCATGAATACTTTGAGAAGAGAATTTGGGATTGACATTTACTCATTCCCTTTAGATCATATGAGATGTTTAAGAGGGAATGAATTATACGTAAACCTACAGTAAAAGCAATTTTGATATCTCCTCTATATTCTAAGACAACTTTGTATTGAAGAAATTTAGATCTATAGGCCATTCTTCTAAGAGAAAAGATTTTTTTAATTAAATGTTAGCAAATCAATGGAATAGCTATTTATAGAAAGGAATTAACAAATTGGCTATAAATGACTAACCAGTCAAATATTTGAGCATGTAATAATCCTTGACCAGCTTTGACTGTGGTTGAAACAGTTGCACCATAACAGGATCCAATTGGATATATCTTGTAAGTCCTGGGAAATCTTGGAAAATAATGTAGAAAGGATAGTCTCTTAGTATATATTCATGTACTAATATTGGAATATATATTGTAAACCAACAGAAAAGAGAATGCAAGTCATGGCCTGGCCTAAGACAAGTACTTTATAATTCAAGAGATTCTTGTTACATGCATGTTCACACTTTAAGTTCATAATGCAGGTTCATCCTACGTACACTGGAGCATCAACCAATACTGTTGATGTAGATCCTTCAGTTAATGAAGAAATCCCAAGGTATGCTCTTTAGTTTAAGCATTAAAGTTTTTCTTTTTTCAGTATAACTTCTTTCTGTATATTACTTTTGCAAATTTGATTTTTCTCTGCTGTGCTTCCTAAGTCATTTAATTTTATGTGCTTCCATATTGTCCCTCTCCAGCATTCATCCTCCTCCAACTTTTGGTTCATCACCCAATCTTCAAGGCCTTGAAATTCATGATGATAAAGCTCATGTAAATCATGGAGATAGTGATATCAATTCAACTTCACGGACAACCAGGTTGAATTGCCTTAATTCTTGAGTTGAAGATGATAAGATTCATGATACTAGTTTGCCTTCATAGCTTTGATATAGAGTGTATTTATTGTTCACAAAGGATTTCTAGTTGACTTTTCTTTCTTATGAGCCAAATGATTTTGTGCAGGCCAATGCACGAGATTACTTTTTCAACAATTGACAAGCCAAAAACGCTCACTCAGGTGCCTCATTATTTTAGGAATCCTCCTCCCTTTTTGTTCATAAATACATCTCTTATCTTCTCATAATCAAACAAAGACTGTAGTTTCATGAATTTATCTTATGCAGAGCTAGTGCGAATTTAACTGGAAATAAGGCTAAGCCCCTAGAATTCCTGTTGTGTGTGGATATTATGAGTCCAATATTTGACAGGAAATAAGGTTAAACCCCTTGAATTCCTGTTGTGGATACCTGTCATAGGACTCACTTCTAATAACTGAAGATAGCCTCATTCTAGATTAATAAGCAAGGATAGAATGACCTTTAGCTAAGTCAGTGAGCTGATATTGTATGGTGTTTGATTTCTATTTCTCAAGTGCATATAGGATAAGCATCTTAGTGAAGATAAAATTTGATGGAGA
>JAJOOS010034765.1:0-15183 GCA_029582725.1 Solanum chiquidenum | reverse complement strand
TTTTTTTTTTGATGACGCCTGGATTTTTTTTGTTCTAACTAACCAAATTCTGTCAAATATTGGTTTCCAGTCCTCTCATTCTTTCTTTCATGCCATAACTGATACTTTAGTACTCCTTGCGTGATCCGTCCCAATTTATGTGGAGGTATTTGACTGACCACAAAGTTTAAGAATGGAGGAAGACATTTGAAATTTGTGGTCTGAAATAGGTCAGAGATATTTATGTGGCTATAAATCAGCTCAATAAGGGTAAATTGGAAAATTGAAAGTTAAGTTATTACTAAACATAGAAAGGTGTCATTCTTTCTGGGACAGAGGGAGTATCTCTTTCCATGCCTTTTGACGAAGGGGGAATATCTGGAAGGCAAGAGAATGTTTTATGTGTTCATAGTCATTCTTACCAATTTCTTGTTTCTCCTCCTTTTGGACGGGTTGATTCATCTACTTAAGGAGATTCTGTGAAGAGAATCCCTATACCTCTACATCTATTGCTTCTTGTTATGAGATAACAATAATGATGCTGAGGTGATCTTGCAGAATCGTGTGTGACCACTAAACTGGTGTTTGGGCCTTAAATCATCTCTCTCTCTCTCTCTCCCCCCTTCCCTCTCCCCCTCCCCCTCCCCCCCCCCCTCTCTCTCTCTCTCTCACACACACACACACAGAGACAATTGCAAACCAAATCTCATTATTTCTTTGAGGTCTTTTCTACAAAAGTGCTTATTCGGGTGAAGTTGAAGAAACACTCTGCATGATATAATCAAATGAATTTGTCTAGGCTGAAAGTTCCGTAATTTTTTTGACATTCTTCACATTCGTTGAAGTAATTTGCTTGTGTCAAAATTATTGATAGTGGTGGTCATCTTTTACTGCTCATTTTATTTCTTATTTTATAATGTAATTCACTCGTGATGCTTTGTTGCTAAATATTTATCTGTGCATTTGGTGTTAGTCAGCATCTTGTGATGATAAAATGCTTCACTAATGCCTGTGTACATCTTGGTGGAAAGGGGTTATCTTAAGGTTCTTTTTCTTTGTTTGGTGGCGGACGTGGTCTTCATCTGTTTTGACTATTCCATCTGTAAGTGCAGCATAAGGTAATAGAGGCCTGAAATTTTTCTTCCCTTCATTTTCTGGTGATTTGACAGATGGCAGGAAAGCTGGTCAACATCAAGCTTCACACTCGAAGGTCACAACGGGTGGTGAAAGGATCCAGAAGTGTGTGCACTTGTGAGTGCAGAAGTCCCAATGCTACAAGCCCAGGTCCATTGTCTTGATTGTAGATCGCAGATGTTTCCCTCTTTTGTCACTCAACAAAAAATTGTCTTTTTTCTCCTTATATAAATTTGCACTTCAACGTTTGATATAGTTCTATGAGACTTGGGCAAAATGCGATTGTGTAAGTAAGAACTAAGTAAATGTGATCTTTTCTTCAAACTCGTCTAATTTTGTCTGAAGAATATTTAAGTTAGCTTGATGACAGAAACTTAATAACACGCAATTTGTATACATACCTGTTTGTGATGTTGGCTTGGATTTCTACTTGTGGAAATGATCAGCCTTGAGATATTGAGTTTTGTTTAAGGCTGCGACTTTTTCCATTGGAGTAGTGACATCTGTCCCAATTTTGGTTCTGGTTCAAGCACATATATTTATAATATGTTTACCATTATTATTATTATTATTATATCTTGGTCTCCTATTGGGAAATATCATGTAATGGATACAGCTAGTGAAGCCTTAAGATATTGAATTGCTTGGTTAGATGTAGTCACAGGAAGGGAAAAGGCAAAAAGAAGGGAAGAAAATGAGTATATTTCTTAAACAGTATAGACATGTGATGCGAGATGGATCGCACATGCTTTTTTTATTCCTTGCAATTGTACAAGTGTGGGATGGGTAAAGGTGATGGGTGCAATGACTAGTGAGCAAGGCTGGCTTAGTATGGGACGTGGGAAGCACATACATATGATGATGATTTGTTTATTCATGAAATCATGATGATGATCGTGCTCATGATTTTTGGATTGTTGCATGAGCTGTGTCACTTGGCAATTCTGTAGTTTCCTGGCAACCAGTCACCGACCTCACATATATTTCTAGATGCTATCATATTATTATATGGTATAATTGGTCCCCGTATCTTATTGCCCTCTTTTTCACACGATAAAAGAATGATTGTTTCCTCAGATGATTCTCAGCTTCGGATTGGACAACTTTTGAAGTCGTGTTGCCATTACCAGTAAATCCAATCCATGCACTGAGTTGGTATCCCACATTAGTTGAAGCCTAATGAGTTGTTGCCTTCTCCTAAGGTTTTGACACAGTTAATCTCTACGGGTCATTTGGTTCAAAATAAGGATATCATAGGATTATAATGCACAATCCCACTTTTTATATGGGATAAGTTCTTCCAAGATTTTGTTCAAGTATAATAGCATTTTTTTTTAATTTTTCACTCGAGGCCCGCATTTGAGCCTTGACTAAATTTGTATCGCGGATTGTAGGGCGGCCCATTTAGGGGTTGGTGTTCCCAATATGGTTTCTCCATATTTAGGGCTTGAACATGAAAACTTTGATCAAGAGTATCGTTTTTAGTTAATACCTCCAATCAAATATGAGATAATTAACTCAATCCGAAAATATATACCAGAATAATCCACCTGTTCTTGAACTAAAACTGTCTGTTGAGTTAGATTCGATATCCATCTTCCTCGGGTTAATCATGCCAAATATTAGTAGTGACTTGAACTAATACTAGTTAGTTAATATCTCTGTCTTAATAACCTCCTACCAGTCAATCCAATTTTTTGAACAAAAAGTTAAATTCTAAAAGAACAGCCACACCCACATGTTATTATTTAGTTAACATACGTAAGTGAAGTCTAGTGGGTTAACTGTTTAAGTTAGTGAAAACGACATATATAAATATTACATTACTGAAAGTAATGAAGCCACCTAAAGGGAAGAATCAGCCAAAATTGTTTATGCATAAACAGCTAGTAATAATAGTGTAAGAAGAGGAAAAAAAAATTGTTATGACGTTTTAGAGTGGTTAAAGAGTTGTTGCCAGCCCATGTTTTCCCGCGTTGAAATACAAATAGAATAGAAAAGCATAAAAATCGTGAAAGTAGATATACGATGAACGTGAAGTCCTCATGCGTTCCGCTAATTGCGCGTTTACCATCATCTAAGCAATATTGTGGCAATTCTGTAATTACAATACAACTTTTGGTGCTTTCTTTTAGAGCCTTTGCTTCTTTCACCACCCACTATTCATTAGAGTTTACCACTTCCCAAGTAGGATTCTTTGGGTAGGGTCAGTTAAGAAGGTTCGTGTTTAGAAAATGAAAATAGCATAGATGAGGATGTTTGATAGATGTGTTGATATATCGAGAGAGAGATATGAGTAAGAATAAAGTTATACGAGATAAGATGAGAGTGGTTTATGTTATGGATAAGATGAAAAAGTGAGACTAATAAGTTTTGGACATGTGAAGAGGAGGTGTGAGAAGTTGGCTAAAGCATGAGTTACGAGAGGTGGTAGGTTGAAAAAAATTGGGGAGATGATTAGACAAGTCATGACATAACTTAAGTTAACTGAGAACATGACCTTAGATAGGAATATATGAAGGTTGAGTACTAAAGTAGAATGTTAGTAATAGGTAGTTCAGTAGTTGAATGCTGTCATATTTTTAAAAGTATGATTTATGTATCATGTAGTTTCTTTTCTCTAATGTGTAATAATATTTGTTGTTATACTTATTTTGTACATTGTTATTTTACCGTCTCTTTTTCCTTTTTACTTTTTTAAGTCAGTTACATTTATTTATTTTTGAGTCGAGAGTCTATTGAAAATAATCCCTCTATCTCGTTAAAATTCATTTGTGGGATTATACTGAGTATTTTCTTAGACAATTCTTTGGTTGTTTTAATTAAAAAAGCATTTTCCATTTAATTGAACTCATTGTTTTAAATAAATTCTTTCTCATATTGCTAAATAATACTCCTTCAGTTTCAAAAAGAATGACCTCTTTCCTTTTTTGGTAACATTTTAATTTCAACTTTCCACGTGACATGTTTATAGACACAAGATTGAAGGGCAATTTAGTACATTTGACATAACTTTAATTTAGGACCACAAGATTCAAAAATCTTCTTTATTTTCTAAAACTCTGTGTTAAGTCAAACCAGGTCACTCTTTTTAAAACGAAGGGAGTAATATTTTTATTTCATATTCTATCTAACATTACATCGTGCATAAATTTTCGATACGAATATTATTTATTATTGGCAACCAAACGTTACAATAACTTTATGTCGATTAATTATATACTGATTATCTTATATAAGATTTTAGGCAAAGATTAATCACTCTCACATCACAAACAAAATGATAAGTGGATGAAAAAAGTGGTAGGGAAATTTAACTATAGCCATAGTTAAGTACTCCTTCCGTCCCATTTTATGCGAGGTAATTTGACTCGGCATGGAGTTTAAGAAAGAAAAGAAGACTTTTAAAACTCAGAGGCGTATCCAAGGAGGGGTCACCGGGTTCACGTGAACCCATGCTCCCCTCCCGAGATCATATATAATAGTGTTATATTTTTTTTAAATATTGAAATATAGATGTGTGAACCCACACATGGAGTATCATATAATGCGATGATGACTAGATGCACCTCTCTGCGTGAAGTTAGAAATTTGAATTTTATTTTTATCTTGTTTTATTTTTCTTTCTAAAATTAGATAACACCCCTCTAAATAGTTATTGGCAACACTTTTGACATTTTAATTAATTTTGGACCTATAATATTAAAATTTTAACGATTTTCAGTAATAAGAATCTAAATGTTGAACCGATCAAATGTATATCTTAGATCAACCTTTTTGTAATAATGCGCCCTTCATCTCGAAATCCTAGATACGCCTCTGTTAAAACTTGTGGTCTAAAATAAATGATAAAAATTTGTGTGATTGTAAATCATTTCATTAAAGATGAAACAAAATTTTTATAATTAAATTGTTATTTAATATAAAAATGCGTCATTCTTTATGAGATTGAATAAAAAAAAAAGTAAGTCACATAAATTCAGATATAGAAAGTAATTATTAAAGGGAGTCTTGAATCTTGACTACTCAAATGGGAGATTTTCCAAATTCAATTCCATTTGCTTTAAAAGTCAGTTTCATAATCATCAAACCAAATTTGTCAAATTTAGATACCAAGAATAACCTCCAAGTTGCCAATAATATCTGATTTGCCCTTTTCCGACACCCCATCACCACGTTGGCGAAAATAGACGAAATTTTTCCTTACTTCGTCCTTTCATACAAAATATAATAAGTAATAAAATAAAATAAATTAAAAAGACAAAAACACGCCATTACAGAACATCATTTAGTGAAACTTTTTTCTTGTAAATTTTTTCTGCTTATTTATTTAAAGCTATACACAGAAATTGAAGTGAAAGGATCCAAAACAAGTTCCTTTAATTTTCTCCCTTTTCTTTCAAAGGAACTTTTTTTTTTTTTTTTTGGCTTTTCAAGAATCTCCTCACATACCCATTTTTACATTTTTATGCTTTAGATTCATACATTTGTTTGAATATTTTTTTTTGGCTACTTGCTTATCCACTCATTTTAAGTTTAAGGGTGCAAAACTCCATTCTTGATTTCTGAAAAAGATTGGAGCTTTGGGGCTAATGAATCTTCTAGCTCTACTATATGCTGAAGAAAGTTGAAATGGTTCATTACCCATTTTGAAAATTTTGTGAATTTAGTATTGGATTTGAAAGATCCACAAACTGATAAGTTGGTAGTAAGCAAATTGGTTTGGTTGCTGAGATTCAAGTCTCTTGGAATTTTGATTCTCAGAAAATGATGGCTTAGCATTTCTCATCTCATTGATAGGTACAGTCTGCTGTCTCTATTTACTGTTCAATTCTTGTAAAGGTGTTTACATTTTATTACTTGTCTGAGAATGTTGCTTTTATGCTTTAGTAGTGACCTATTGCTACATTTTTATTTTTATTTATGTATTTAAGTTGCTGATTGTTATTCATGATCTGGGACTTAGGTGGTCTATGGAAAGATCATTTGGATCTGTTCATCTTGATCTCATTAATGTGTCTATTAGGATGTGATTTTGCTAGTTTCATAGCTTTTTGTGTACTATTGACTTGAAGTTTGACTACATTTGAATTTCATGTACAAATTGTGCATCTCTTTAAGTTGCAAGCTTTTATGGTTTTTGTTCAAGCCAAGTTTATGATAAAAGAAAAAAGGCTAAGTTGTTGGGTATAGTCAACATCGTGCTTATGGCAAGGTCCACGAGGGGGTTGGGGTGGCTTGGGTTGGAGTCAAGATTGAACATGGCGCTTGCTTGGTGGACTTAGTTAAGAAATAAAGTTGTGCATTTGCTATCAGCTAAAGCTTTTGGCATGATGGTAAGTGTTTGATCGTGACATATGATTTTGGGAATCTAATCTACCAATACTTAAAGACTTAAAAGCTTTGGCATTTGGTAGTTATTTGTCTTCATTAGCATAGTATTTCTTTGCAATATGCTTTTTGAATTATGGTCTCCAGATGTCTACATTTGAGTATTTGGTTGTTTTCCCCTGTCGAGAAAGATAATGATAGAGCATGTTGATAATGGGATTTTTACATATGAATTTCAAACTTGAACCAGGTTAGTGTTTTCTTTTTTCAGGATCTTGGTTTAAATCAAAATCAGTCTATGGAAATGGCTTCAAAATCATTCAAAGCTAGTAGATCATCTCTGTCAACATCCTCAGATTTGCCTGATCCACAGCATGGCAAACCTCCACTTCCTCCACATGTGACTTTCCAACGGCGGACTTCCTCAGGCCGATATGTGAACTACTCAAGGGATGATCTTGATAGTGAACTTAGCAGCAGTGACTATATGAACTATATGGTACATCTCCCTCCGACTCCTGACAATCAGCCCATGGATTCTATTTCTCAGAAGGTCGAAGAGCAATATGTATCCAATTCACTGTTCACAGGTGGTTTTAATTCTGTTACACGCGCTCATCTTATGGACAAGGTGATTGAATCAGAGGCGAATCATCCCCAAATGGCGGGTGCAAAAGGGTCGTCGTGTGCTATCCCTGGATGTGATGCTAAAGTGATGAGTGATGAAAGGGGCATTGATATTGTTCCATGTGAATGTGATTTCAAGATATGCAGAGACTGTTACCTGGATGCTGTCAAAACTGGTGATGGTATATGCCCGGGGTGTAAGGAGCAATATAAAGTCACTGACTGGGAGGAAGCTAATGGAAACGATCGTCCGCTTCCTCTCACTGGGCCAGGTGGGATGTCAAGGATGGAGAGAAGGTTGTCAATTATGAAATCAACCAAGTCGGGATTGATTAGGAGCCATACTTCAGAGTTTGATCACAACCGTTGGTTGTTTGAAACAAAGGGAACATATGGGTATGGAAACGCTATATGGCCGAAAGAAGGTGGATTTGTAAATGGAAAAGATGATGATATTATGGAGCCTACTGAACTGATGAGCAAACCATGGAGGCCACTTACGCGCAAATTGAAAATTTCTGCTGCTATCCTAAGTCCTTATAGGTAAGACATTTCCCCTTTTACTCTTCAGAGTCCTTCTATGTTGTGTGTTAATTTTGATACTAGTAGCTGTAAGCTCCAGTTCTTTTTTTTTTAATCAGGAGCTGTAAGCTCTAGTTCTTTTCTCTTTTTTTTATCAGGAGCTGTAAGCTCTACTTAATCAACCTTTTTCGGGGTCTGAAGAATAACTAGCAGCTCGTTTGCTCTTTTGCTTTTGCTTCATCTATCCCTAACATGTCGTTTTGCCATTGACCTCAGCTACCTTTCAATTGATTATTTTCTTGTTTCTCCATCAAATTTTAACTGCATGCATTTTCCTCCTAACATATGCTATATGTGTTTCAGAACTAGGTTACTCTTGAATGAAAAAAAGCTAATATATTGGGGGAAAAAATCCCTTATTCGGTTGCTATTACTTGAACCACACGAGGGTGCAATATATCAAATGTTATATCTTTCAATGAACTATTTCTTTCCAAGGAAAAAAGATCACTGCTGTCTTTATATTCTTTTAGTTGTTATAAGATATTTAAAGAAAAAAAAGGAAAATTTGAATATGTTTCTTCTTCTCCTCACCTGAACAGTGCTATCACTATTGTTCTAGCTTTAGTGTGAAATCGTTTTCTTTGATAATCCAAAGGACCGTTGTCAATAAACTGGAGAGAAAGAAGAAGTGGTTCATTGGTTTGTCTAGCTTTTATCTCATGCAATGACAATCTACAGGTTCCAGATATTTTGAGCTGACATGTACTTTCTTTTTCTATTGTTTCTTCTATTCAGACTTTTGATCGTCGTTCGGTTTGTTGTACTTGGACTTTTCTTGGCATGGAGAGTGAATCATCCCAACAAAGATGCAGTTTGGTTGTGGGGGATGTCTGTTGTTTGTGAAATATGGTTTGCTTTCTCTTGGATTCTTGATCAATTGCCCAAGCTTTGCCCGATCAACCGTGCTACTGATCTTAGTGTCTTGAAAGAAAAATTTGAAACACCTAGCCCGGGCAATCCTACTGGGAGATCTGATCTCCCTGGTGTTGATATGTTTGTCTCTACCGCTGATCCAGAGAAGGAACCCCCTCTTGTGACTGCTAATACTATATTATCCATTCTAGCTGCAGATTATCCTGTAGAAAAGCTTGCTTGTTATGTTTCTGATGATGGAGGTGCCCTTTTGACCTTTGAGGCAATGGCAGAAGCTGCAAGTTTTGCTAATATATGGGTGCCATTTTGTCGTAAACATAAAATTGAACCTAGAAATCCAGAAAGTTACTTCAATTTAAAGAAGGATCCTTACAAAAACAAGGTAAAGCAAGACTTTGTTAAGGATCGTAGGCGGGCAAAGCGTGAGTATGATGAGTTTAAGGTTCGTATCAATAGCTTGCCGGATTCCATTCGCCGTAGGTCTGATGCTTATCATGCAAGGGAAGAAATTAAGGCCATGAAGCAACAGAGGCAGAAGACTGATGATGAACCTTTAGAGAATGTAAAGATCCCAAAAGCTACGTGGATGGCAGATGGAACCCATTGGCCTGGGACATGGTTGAATTCTGGACCGGAGCATTCCAAGGGCGATCATGCTGGAATAATACAAGTAATATTCTTGAAGTGTCTACTCTAAGTTCTTTGGAATGTCACCTACATTCAAGTTAACAAATTGAGGTTTTTGTAGCTATTAATGTGATCATGTTTTTAAATATGCAGGTGATGTTGAAACCTCCAAGTGATGATCCACTACATGGTAACAATGAAGATGGGATTATTGACCTGACTGATGTTGATATCCGTCTTCCCATGCTTGTTTATGTTTCCCGTGAGAAGCGTCCTGGCTATGATCACAACAAGAAGGCAGGTGCTATGAATGCCCTGGTTCGAGCATCTGCGGTTATGTCCAATGGTGCATTTATTCTTAACCTTGATTGTGACCATTACATTTACAACTCCCAGGCTATCAGGGAAGGTATGTGTTTTATGATGGATAGGGGAGGGGATCGTCTTTGCTATGTTCAGTTCCCGCAGAGGTTTGAGGGCATTGACCCATCTGATAGGTATGCCAATCGCAATACTGTCTTTTTCGATGGTAACATGAGGGCCCTTGATGGGCTACAGGGTCCAATGTATGTGGGAACTGGATGTCTCTTTCGAAGGGTAGCCCTTTATGGTTTCGACCCTCCTCGCTCCAAGGATCACCAGTCCGGTTGCTGTAGCTGCTGCTATGGTCGCAAAAAGAAGCATGTTAATACATCAGAAGAACATCGGGCCTTGCGACGAGGTGATTCAGACGATGAAGAAATGAACCTCTCACTGGCACCCAAGGCTTTTGGGAACTCAGCAGTCCTTATTGATTCAATTCCTGTGGCGGAGTTCCAAGGTCGTCCTTTGGCAGATCACCCAGCTGTGAAGAATGGACGGCCTCCTGGTGCTTTGACCATTCCTCGAGAGCATCTTGATGCATCAACAGTTGCAGAGGCCATCAGTGTCATCTCCTGCTGGTATGAGGAAAAGACAGAGTGGGGAAAACGTGTCGGATGGATTTATGGTTCAGTTACTGAAGATGTTGTGACAGGATACAGGATGCACAACAGAGGTTGGAAGTCAGTTTATTGTGTTACCAAACGTGATGCATTCCGTGGGACTGCCCCTATTAATCTCACTGATAGGCTTCATCAGGTCCTTCGATGGGCTACTGGTTCAGTTGAAATCTTCTTCTCCCGGAACAATGCCCTTTTCTCCAGCTCAAAAATGAAATTCTTACAGAAAATTGCTTACCTCAATTGTGGAATCTATCCCTTCACATCAATCTTCTTAATCGTCTACTGTTTCCTTCCAGCACTGTCCCTGTTCTCTGGTCAGTTCATTGTCCAAACACTCAATGTCACCTTTCTTGTGTACCTCCTGATTATTACAGTCACCCTCTGCCTGCTTGCGGTGCTCGAGGTCAAGTGGTCAGGCATTGAGTTGGAAGAGTGGTGGAGGAATGAGCAGTTCTGGCTGATCGGAGGGACAAGTGCTCACTTGGCTGCTGTGCTTCAGGGGCTCCTAAAAGTTGTTGCTGGGATTGAAATTTCTTTCACCTTGACGTCAAAATCAGCTGGTGATGAAGAAGACGATGACTTTGCTGATCTGTATCTCGTTAAGTGGACATCCCTCATGATTCCACCAATTACAATCATGATGGTGAACTTGATAGCAATAGCAGTTGGTTTTAGCAGGACAATATACAGTGTTATACCACAATGGAGCCGTTTACTAGGAGGTGTATTCTTCAGTTTTTGGGTTTTAGCACATCTCTATCCCTTCGCGAAAGGTCTTATGGGCAGAAGAGGCAGGACACCAACCATTGTCTTTGTATGGTCAGGACTTATCGCGATCACCATATCCCTTCTTTGGGTGGCGATTAATCCTCCAGCAGGCACTACCCAAATTGGAGGATCATTCCAGTTCCCATGATCAGCTTCTCTTCCTCGGAAGCTTTCTCCTTGTAGCAAAAAGTGCTGGTATGTTTGATTCATCGCATGTTAAATGGAATTATATTTTTTTCAGCTCACCAATGAAATTGGTGATTCACAAGCTGCTCAACTATTTTTAGCATAGTGGGAAGCAGAACTAAGCAAGTTTAGTTGAGTTGGACTTGGATAGAGGAAATTCAGCATTTTTTTGTATCATCTTGGACCAGAAATTATTCATTTAATTGTTTGATTTACAACACCATGATGTTAAGGATTTGCAATATACATTTTTGTCATACAAGTGTTCTCTTCACTTATTTCTTCTGTTAATCATGGAAATTAAATTTCTGCCATCTGTTCTTTTTTCATCTTTTTCTTCCCTCAAGAACTTGAATCATGTGATATTGGTGGATATGGTAGAAAGAACTTAAAATCATCAATTTCATCAACTACCAAAACCAAAAAAGACTCACTCTATCCCATCTAAGATGTACCAACACCTAATATTTTTGATAAACATAAGATCATCAAATGCTCCTCTTGGAAGAATCCAAAAGCCATATCTACTCACTAACACACAATGAACCAAAACATGGCCAACAAGCCTATTATGTCCTTGTTCTTCTTACTTGTAACAGTGGTGATTTCATCAGTAGACATTCTTGAAGCCATTGATGAAATTTCTTCACTTTTGTCATGCTCATTAACATGGTCCTTCTTGAAAACTTAATTCAAAGGAGACATCACTTTCTTGGTGCCAAAAGACAAGATACTCTCACAAAATGATGTTTCAGATTTCTTTCTCCAACATTCTCTCTCCATTACTCTTCGACCACCTCGAACATTTTCCAACAATGCCAGAATAGTGATAAAGTCCTGAAACCTATCACCTTAGTCATCTGATCATCATGGTTCTCTTCAATGTTACAATGACACTGTTTGTGGACAATGGAATTAAGTATAACCTCAGTGTAATGCTGTACTTGAAATGTTGAAGAAAAGTTCTATTATTGTAATCCAAAGTAACGCTAGTGGACCTTAATAGTATGAAATGGAATAAATCTTGCATCTACCTTTAAGGTGTTTTATATCCAAATTAATCGAGGCTCTAAAACAGGCCTTGGATAGAAGGAGTATAACTTTGTAAGTAGTGCAATTCATCTCTAGAAAATCTAAAATTTTAATAAATTAAAGGACAAAAAAGGAAAAATATTCAAACATCCATCTTGTTAACTTTGAACAAGGGGAATGCTTAACCATACATTTGCATTTAATCATTGGTTAATTTATGCATATTCTCATTTCTCATTAAATCACTTAATTATGATATTGATTTGATATAAATTGCTTAACCCTAATTAGAAGTTGAATTGTATTGATCTTAATCATAGTTATATGTTGTTACCATAATTAACGGGATGAGAATTTTGACCAATTAGGTAAAATATTGATGTATTACTATATGAATATTGAATATAGAATATAGAATATAGATTCTCTTATAAAATAAAAAATAAAAACTCACACCCATTGTATAGACTTATACTTATCGTGGTTAATTATATTATATGTCAACTTATTACTCAACCATGATTAAACCAATATAGTTTAGTATAAGCATTGAGATTGAATAAATTTTTTCTTCTTTTTTTTCAATATAAAACAGGGGATGAAAACTAGCATAATTAGCATCAGTTAGGTAAAATTTTGATATTTTATACTCATCCAAAATTAAGTGTGCATATATACATAAAATTATTTTCAAACATATTTCTCTTTTTTTAGTTTCCTCTTAGCAATCCAACTTAATTAAGGTAGTTCTTTAATACTCTCTCTGTCTCTATTTACTTGTTCATATTTTCTCTTTTAGTTGTTCCTATTTACTTGTCCATTTTGACAAATCAAGAAAAGACAAAAAAAAATTCCTATTATACCCTCATTTAAACTTCTTGAAAATTTCTAAATTGTAATTCATCCTTTTTGGAACCAAACAATACATTTATTATACTTGGGGAGTTACATAATCCTTTAAGTTATCCAAAAAATATTTCGTTAGTTTATGAGTAAAAATTTTGAACAATTTTTTTACTCAAAAAAATGGATAGAAATAAACTTGAAGTTTCAACTAATACACCTATCAAAGTAGAAGGCTGACTTATATTGATTGAAGATTCAAAAATTATTGAAGTCAAAAATTTAGAAAGGAAAGATGAAGATCGAAGATTCAAAGGGAAAAATTAAGCATATTGTAAAAGTGTATGTTGTTTCCCTCCAATTTATGTCACTTGAATTCAAAGAAGTGACTGTAATTTTGAAGTGAAAAGTTGTCACAAATATAAACTTATGAACTTTCCAGAGCATTGATTAGTTATCTTGAGTAAATTTATTTTGGAATTGTAAATTGTACTATAAGGGTAAAATTGTAACTTCACTATGCTAATCATTGTTGCCTTAATATGTGTGTCAATTTTAAAGTGGACAACTAAATAGGGACTAAATCTGAACACTAAATAATTAATATTGTTTGTTTTCAATATCTGAATGTGCATGTGAAATTGAACAATATATTATTAGAATATTATAAAAATTTCATTTCAAACAAAACATATTACTTTTGATCAATTTTTTTTAAAAATGTTTACATTTGATTTTAAAAATAAATAAATTATACGTTATGCAAGTAAAATTTATTGTATAATGAATATTTTTAAGAATTCAACATAAACATTTTTTCATAAAAAAGGAATTATTCAACTAATCAAATCTTTTTCCGATTCAATTGATCAGATATAAGATAATTTAATAATTACCTATAAAATAGTATGAACAAATTTTAATGTTCAAATATTATAAAACGTGTCAAATGATGAAAATATAAAACTCTCAAGTATTTCCTCTTCTTTGCATTAGTTGAAGTGCAAGTTCTTCACACATATTACTCATTATCTGTGAGTCTGCAGTTGTCCAATCAGGTCCATTTATTTCATCCAACACTTCATTGTGTTCTCCTTCTTCCTCGTCAAATATTAATTGAGGTGAATCATATTGATTAAAAAGGTCATCATTTATACGCTCCTTCCTGATAAAATTATGAACTGCAAAACATGCAATAACAACATCTCTCTGAACATCAATAGAAGAGGGAGGCATCTTATCCAATATAGAAAATCTTGCTTTAAGAACTCGATAAGCACGTTCTATAACATTTCTGAGTTGTGCTGACCATGATTAAATTTTTCCTCCTTATTAATAGCACGCCTAAGATGATAGTCTCCTAACCAATATCAAATGTTGCGATATGGTGCTAGAAATCCTCGAGTGTTTGGATAAGCCGCATCACATAGATAGTACTTATCTGTCATTAAAATAATGTTCAAATAATCACAAAAAAGACAAAGTTCTATTCATGATTTTACTAAAAACATAAAAATTAGAAAGACAAGTTACTACAGTACTAATGTCAAAATTATATACAAGAAAATAATGAATATTTTTGAATGTTAATTGTGGCCTAAAACAAGAGATCTCAAGTGTATACATAGCTCAACAATAATAATATATACAGAGTAATCTCACAACTAAATTTGATCATACAAAGTTTGAAGATTAAAGAGTCTCAATAAAATTAGTGGTCTAAAATAAAATACTAATAAAAGACCTAAACTATATAGTTCTACAATAATATTATGTCTAGTGTAATATCACAGAGGATTTGATCATAGAAAGTTTCAATAAAATTAATGGCTTAAAACAAAATTTTAATAAAATACCTCAACAATGTACATAGTTCAACAACAATAACATATTAGTATATTAGTGTTATCTCACAAGCGAGTTTGATAATCAAAGAGTCTCAATAAAATTATTGGCCTAAGACAATTAAATACTAATAAGAGACCTCAAATATTTATACATAGTCGTTGTTTTTAATAATCATGATTTGGAGTACTATATTTTCATTCAAAAACCTTGATAAACAATACACCAAAAATATTATTGCAACTAGTGTTCTTGACACACGTCAATACAAGAAAAATATTAATATAAAAAAAAACTTGAAAGTATTTATGAAAACTTACCAGTTCAAGAGGGAAAAAATGGTGTTTGATTGAGAAAAGAGATAAAGAAA
>JAJOOS010034764.1:0-14922 GCA_029582725.1 Solanum chiquidenum | reverse complement strand
CGAATGAGGTGAAACGAAGTGCGTTAGGTAGCTAACTCAAAGGGCTTTCCATGGATATGTTATTGGTCACCCAATAATTTGTGTGCTAGGAGATATGACCCTCCAAAGTAGACCCTCAAAAAAGGCTTCACTTGAAAATTTCTGATTTTGATACGGTTGCTCTAAAATTTGGGTTAGACCCATCTCCCACTCAATTTGACCCCCTAAACAAGAATATGAAGTCGGATTATCAAAAAATGAAACAGATTTTTTTATATACAGTTAAACAAGTTTCCGGTAACTTCCGAAGCACATTTTTAAGAACTTTTGGGTCATTTCAAGATCTATGGGCATTAATACACGAAAAATTAGGGAATTTGAGTGATTTTTCAAAAAAGCATTGTAAATGCGGAAATGTTCATTAAAAAATTGGTGTGAGTATACGTGAAGGTTTTCAAACTCATTACAGAGGTCCTCATAAATATTTTTTGAGAAAAAATATTTGGGTGCTCTTAGGGCCAGATCCATAGGCTAATACACATGAAAAATCAGGAAATTTGTGCGATTCTTAAAAAAGGGCTTATATATTCGGAAATGGGTGTTAAAAAATGGTGTGAGTATACGTGATGGTTTCCCAACTCATTACGAAAGTCCTCATAAAGTTTTTTTTTTAAAAAAATATGGGGTGCTCCGAGCGCTAGACCTATGGCCTATTACATACGAAAAATAAGAAAATTTGGGCGATTATTCAAAAAGGGATTCTAAATGTGGAAATACGTGTTAAAAATTGGTGTGAGTATACGTTAAGGTTCCTCAATGCATTACGGAGGTCCTCATAAAGTTTTTTGAGTAAAAAAAAATTTGGGTGCTTCGCATTTACAAGTCTTTTTTAAGAATCGCGCCAAATGGTGTGAGTATACGTGAAGTTTTCCAAACTCATTACGGAGGTCATCATAAAGTTTATTGAGAAAAAAATTGGGTTCTTCGGGCGCCAGATCCATGGGCTATTAACACACAAAAAATTTGGGGAATTTGGGCGATTCTTAAAATAGGGCTTGTAAATACTAAAATGAGTGTCAAATTTTTTTTTGAGTATACCTAAAGGTTCTCCAACTCATTATGGAGGTCTTCATAAAGTTTTTTGAGAAAAATTATTTGGGTGCTTCGGGCGTCAGATTTCATGGGCTAATACACGCAAAAAATTAAGGAATTTGAGTGATTGTTAAAAAGGGTTGTAAATGCGGAAATGAGTGTTACAAATATGGTATGAGTATACCTAATAGTTCTCCAACTCATTACAGAGGTCCTCATAAAGGTTTTTGAGAAAAAAAGTTTGGGTGTTCCAGGCGCCTGATCCATAAGTTAATACACACAAAAAATTGGAGAATTATGGCGATTTTTTAAAAAGGCTTGTAAATGCATAAATGAGTGTTAAAAAATGGTATGAGTATATGTGAAGGTTACCCATCTCATTACATAGGTCCTTATAATTTTTTTGAGAAAAAAACGTTGGGTGCATCGGACACCAGATCCATTGGCTACTACACACGAAAAATTGGGGAATTTGGGCGATTCTAAAAACATGGCTTGTAAATGCGGAAATGAGTGTTAAAAAAATAGTGTGAATATACGTGAAGGCTCCACAACTCATTACGGAGTTCCTCATGTAGTTTTTTAAGATAAAAAGTTTAGGTGTTCTTGGGCCAGGTCCATAGGCTAATACACACGAAAAATCTAAGAATTTTGGCGATTCTTAAAAAAAGGTCTTGTAAATGCGAAAATGGGTATTAAAAAAATTGTGTGAGTATACATAAAGTTTCCCAACTCATTACGGAGGACCTCATTAAGTTTTTTGAGATAAAAATTTTGGATGCTCCGGGCACCAAATCTATGAGTTAATCCACTCGAAAAATCAGGGATTTTGGGTGATTTTTAAAAAAGGGTTTGTCAATGCGGAAATGGGCATTAAAAATTTAGTGTTAGTATACGTGAAGGTTACCAAACTCATTACAGAGGTCCTCATAAATTTTTTGATTTTTTGTGCATCGGGCACCAGATCCTTTGGCTAATACACACGAAAAATTGAGGAATTTGGGCGATTCTTGAAACACGGCTTGTAAATGAGGAAATAGGCGTTAAAAATATGGTGTGAGTATATGTGAAAGCTCCCCAACTCATTACGGAGGTCCTCATAAAGTTTATTGAGAAAAAAAATTTAGGTGCTCCGGGCGACTGATCCATGGACTAATACACACGAAAAATTGGGGAAATTGGGTGACTATTAAAAAGGGTTTGTAAATGCAGAAATGAGCGTTAAAAATGGTATTAGTATACGTGACATTTCCCAAATTCATTACAGAGGTCCTCATAAAGTTTTTTTAGAAACAAACTTTTGGTTGCTCCGGGCGCCAGATTCTTTAACTAAAGCACAGGAAAAATTGGGAAATTTGGGCAATTCTTTAAAAAGGGCATGCAAATGCGGAAATGGGAGTTTAAATAATAGTGTGAGTATATATGAACGTTCTCCAACTCATTACGGAGGTCCTCATAACTTTTTTGAGAAACTATTGGGTGCTCCGGGTTCTAGATCAATGGGCTAATACATACGAAAAAATTGGAAATTTGGGCGATTCTTTTCAAAGGGGTTGAAAATGCGGAAATGTGCGTTAAAAAATGGCAGAGTATACGTGAAGGTTCCCCTACTCATTATGGAGTTCCTCATAAATTTTTTTGAGATAAAAATATTGGGAGATCCAGGCACCAGATCAATGGGCTAATACACACAAAAAAATCAGGTAATTTGGGCAATTCTTAAAAGGGAATTGTAAATGCGGAAATGGGAGTTAAAGAAATATTGTGAGTTTACATTATGATTCCCTTACTCATTACGGAAGTCCTCATAAACGTTTATAAGAAGAAAAAAAATGAATTGCCCCGAGCACTAGATACATGGGCTATTACCACAAAAAATCAGGAAATTTGAGCGATTCTTCAAAAAAGTCTTCTAAATGCGGAAATAGGTGTTCAAAAAATAGTGTGAGTATACCTGAAGGTTTCCCAACTCATTATGGAGAACCTCATAAAGTTTTTTGGGAAAAACAAATTGGGTGTTTCGGGTGCTAGATTCATGGGTTAATATACATAAAAAATGGGGGAATTTGGCGTGATTCATATAAATAGATTTATAAATGCGGAAATGAGAGTTAAAAATATAGGGTGAGTATACATGAAGGTTCCCCAACTTATTACAGAGGTCCTCATAAAGTTTTTTGAGAAAAAAAATTGGGTGCTCTGGGCGCCAGATCCATGGGCTAACACACGAAAAATAGGAGAATTTGGGTGATTTAAAAAAAATGGCTTGTAAATGCGGAAATGGACGTTAAAAAAATGGTCTGAGTATATGTGATGACTCATAAATTCATTACCGAGGTCCTCATAAAAATTTTAGAGAAAAAAATTTGTGGTGCTCCGGACGCCAGATCCATGGGCTAATACACACGAAAAATAGGTAAATTTGAGTGATTCTTAAAAAAAGGTTTGTAAATGTGGAAATTGGAGTTTAAAAAAATGGTGTGCGTATACTTGAAGGTTCCCCAACTCATTACAGTGGTCCTCATAAAATTTTTGGAGAAAAAAATTTGGAGTGCTCCGGGGGCCATATCCATGGGCTAATTAATACACACCAAAAATTATGAAATTTAGGTGATTATTAAAAAAATGCTTGAAAATGCGGAAACGGATGTTAAAAAAATGGTGTGAGTATACGTGAAGGCTCCACAACTCATTAAGGGGTCCTCATATAATTTTTTGAGAAAAATATTTTGGGTGATCCGGGCGCCAGATTAATGGGCTAAAATTATACACACTAAAATTTGAGAAATTTTGACGATTCTTAATAAAGGGTTTGTAAATGTGGAAATGGGTATTAAAAAAATGGTGTGAGTAAACGTGAAGGTTCCCCAACTTATTATAAATGTCCTCATAAATTTTTTTGAGAAAAAATAAATTGGTTCTCTGGGCGCCATATCAAAGGGCTAATACTCACTAACAATCGAGAAATTTGAGTGATTCTTAAAAAATGACTTGTTAATGCAAAAATGAATATTTAAAAATGGTGTGATTATACGTGAAGGTTCCCCAACTCATTATGGAGGTCCTTATAATGTTTTTTGAGAAAAAAATAATTTTGGGTGCTCCGTGCACTTGATTCATGGGATAATACACACAAAAAATCAGGAAATTTGGACGATTCTTAAAAAATGGCTTGTAAATGCGGCAATGGGCGTTATAACAATGGTGTCAGTACGAGTGAAGTGTTTACAACTCATTACAGAGGTCTTCATAAAATTTATTGATAAAAAAAATTGGGTTCTCCGGGCGCCAGATCCATAGGCTAATACACATGAAAAATCAGAGAATTTGGGTGATTCTTAAAAAAACGATTGTAAATACGGAAATGGGTGTTAAAAAATAGTTTGGGTATACCTGAAGGTTATCAAACTCATTAGGGTGGTCTTCATAAAGTTTTTTGTGAAAAAAATTTGGGTGCTTCGGGAGCCAGATCCATGGGCTAATACACTCGAAAAATTAAGAAATTTGGGTCGTTCTTAATAAATGGCTTGTAAATGCAGAAATGAGCATTAAAAAATTGGTGTTAATATACGTGAAGGTTCTTAAACTCATTACGGAGTTTCTCATAAAGTTTTTTGAGAAAAAAAATTGGGTGCTCTGGGAGCCAGATACATGTGTTTATACAAACGAAAAATCAACGAATTAGGGCTATTCTTTAAAAAGGACTTGTAAATGCAGAAAGGGGTGTTAAAATAATGGTGTGAGTACATGTGAAAGTTCCTCAACTTATTATCGAGGTCCTCATAAAGTTTTTTGATAAAAAAATTGGGTGCTCCGGGCGCCTAAATCATAGGTTAATAAACGCAAAAAAAGAAGAGAATTTGGGCGATTCATGAAAGTTTATTGAGAAAAAAGTTTTGGGTTCTCCGACGTCATATCCATGGGCTATACCCGAAAAATCAGGAAATTTAGGCAATTCTAATTAAACAATGGCTTGTTAATGCCGAAATGAACGTTAAAACAAAGGTGTGAATATATGTGAAGGTTACCCAACTCATTACGGAGGTCCTCATAAAGGATTTTGAGAAAAAAAGTTTGGACGCTCTGGGCGCCAGATCATAAAGTTTTCTGGAAAAAAAATTTGTGGTGCTCCAGACGCCAGATCAATAGGCTAAAACACAAGAAAAATAGGGAAATTTGAGCGATTCTTAAAAAAAAGGCTTGTAAATGCGAAAATAATCGTTAAAAAAATGGTGGGCATATACATGGAGGTTCCCCAAATCATTATGGAGGTCCTCATAGAGATTTTAGAGAGAGAAAATTTGGGTGTTTCGAACACCAGATCCATGGGTTAATACACACCAAAAATTGAGGAATTTGAGCGATTCTTAAAAAAGGCTTGTAAATGTGAAAATAGGTGTTACAAAAAATAGTGTGAGTATACGTGAAGTCTTTACAACTCATTATGTAGTTCATTAGAAAGTTTTTTAAGAAAAATATTGGGTTCTCAAGGCGCCATATTCATGGGTAATACACACGGAAAATGTGGAAATTTGGGCGATTCTTAAAAAGCGGCTTGTAAATGCGGAATTGGGCGTTAAAAAATGGTGTGAGTATATGTTAAGGTTCCCTAACTCATTACAGAGGTTCTCATAAAGTTTTTTGAGAAAAACTTTTTGGGTGCTACGGGCGCCAGATCAATTAACACACTAAAAATCGGGAAATTTGGGTGATTCTTAAAATGGACTTGTAAATGTGGAAATGGGCATTAAAAAAATGGTGTGAGTATACATGAAGGTTTCCCAACTCATTACAGATGTCCTCATAAAACTTTTTGAGAAAATTTTTTTGGTTCTTTGGGCGCCAGATCCATGAGCTAATACACATGAAAAATGAGAGAATTTGGGCGATTCTTAAAAAATGACTTGTTCATGTGGAAATGGAAGTTAATAAAATGGTGTGAGTATACGTGAAGGTTCCCCAACTCATTACGGAGGTCCTCATAAAGTTTTTAAAAAAAGCAATTTTGGGGCACGCCTGATCTATGGGCTAACACACGAAAAATCAGAGAATTTGGGCGATTTTTAAAAAAGGGAATGTAAATGCGGAAATGAACGTTATAAAAATGGTGTGACTATACATGAAGTTCCCTATCTCATTACGAAGGTCCTCATAAAGCTTATAGATAAAAAAATTTGGATTCCCTAGGCGCCAGATCCATGGGCAAATACACACGAAAATTGAGAAATTTGGGCGATTCTTAAATAAAGGCTTGTAAATGCGAAAATGGTTGTTAAAAAAATGGTATGAGTATATATAAAGGTTCTCCAACTCATTGCGGAGGTCTTCATAAAGTTTTTTGAAGAAAAAATATTGGGTGCTCCGGGCACCTGATCCATGGGATTCACACACGAAAAATTCAAAATTTTGGGTGATTTTTAATAAAGGGCTTCTAAATGCGGAAATGGGTGTTAAAAATGGTATGAGTATACCTAAAGGTTCTCCAACTCATTACGGAGGTTCTCATAAAGGTTTTTGAGAAAAATTTAGGTGCAACGGGTGCTTAATCCATGGGCATTATACACACAAAAATCAGAGAATTTGGGCGATTCTTTTAAAAAAATGCGTAAATACGGAAATTGGTGTTAAAAAATGGTGTAAGTATACGTTAAGGTTCCCGATCTCATTACAGAGGTCCTCATAATTTTTTTTAAAAAAAAAACTTTGGGTGCATTGGGCACCAGATCCATTGGCTATTATACACGAAAAATCAAGGAATTTGGACGATTCCTAAAACATAGCTTGTAAATGCAGAAATGGGCGTTAAAAAAATGGTGTGAGTATACGTGAAAGTTCACCAACTCATTACAGAGGTCCTCATAAAGTTTTTTGAGAAAAAATATTAGGTGCTCCGGGCGAATGATGCGTGGGTTAATACACACAAAAAATTAGGAAATTGGGTGATTCTTAAAAAGGATTTGTAAATGCGGAAATGAGAGTTAAAAATGGTGGGAGTATACGTGAAGTTTCCCAAACTCATTACGGAGGTCCTCATAAAGTTTTTTGAGGGAAAAAAACTTGGGTGCTTCGGGCGCCAGATCAATGGGATAATACACACAATCAATCAGACAATTTGGGAGATTCTTAAAAAAAGGGCTTGTATACATGGAAATGTGTATTAAAGAAATGGTGCGAGTATACGTGAAGTTTCCTCAACCCATTACGGAGGTCCTCATAAAGTTTTTTGAGATAAAAAATTTTGGTGCTCCGGGCACCAGATCTTTGGGCTAATTAACACGAAAAATGAAGGAATTTGGATGATTCTTTAAAAATGGCTTGTAAATGCGGAAATGGGTATTAAAAAATATGTGTTAGTATACGTGAATGTTTTTAAACTCATTACACAGGTCCTCATAAATTTTTTGAGAATTTGTTTTTGGGTGCATCGGGCACCTAATCCATTGGCTAATAAACATGAAAAATCAGGGAATTTGGGCGATTCTTAAAAAATGGCTTGTAAATACGTAAATGGACGTTAAAAAAATGTTGTGAGTATATATGAAAGTTTCCCAACTCATTATGGAGGTCCTGATAATATTTTTTGAGAAAAAAATATTAAGTGCTCCGGGCTACTGATCCATGGGCTAATACACACGAAAAAATAGGAAAATTGGGCGATTATTAAAAAGAGATTGTTAATACGGAAATAAGCGTTAAAATTGGTGTGAGTATACGTGAAGGTTTTCAAACTCATTATAAAGGTCCTCATAAAGTTTGTCGAGAAAAATTTGGGTGTTTCGGGCGCTAGATCCATGGACTAATAAACAGGAAAAATTGGGGAATTTGAGCGATTCTTTAAAAACGGCATGTAAATGTGGAAATGGAAGTTAAAAAATGGTATGAGTATACGTTAAGATTCCTCTACTCATTACGGAGGTCCTCTTTAAGTTTTTTGAGAAAATCTTGGGTGCTCCGAACTCCAGAACAATAGGCTAATACATACGAAAAATTAGGGAATTTGGCGATTCCTTACAAAGGGCTTGAAAATATGGAAATGGGTGTTAAAAAAATGGCGGAGTATACGTGAAGGTTCCCCTACTCATTATAAAGGTCCACGTAAAGTTTTTTGAGAAAACAATTTGGGTGCTCTTGGGGCTAGATACATAGGCTAATTACACACACAAAATTACAGAATTTGGGCTATTCTTAAAAAAGGGCTTTTATATGCGGAAATGGGTGTTAAAAAATTATGTGAGTATACGTGAAGTTTCCCAACTCATTACGGAGGTCCTCATAAAGTTTTTTGAGATAAAATTTTTGAGTGCTCCGAGAACCAGATCCATGGGCTAATTAAACACACGAAATATCGGGTAATTTGAGTGATTCTTAAACAAGGGCTTGTAAATGCAAAAATGGGCGTTAAAAAAATGGTGTGAGTTTACGTGATGGTTCCCCAACTCATTATGAAGGTTCTTCTAAATTTTTCTAAGAAAAAAATTTAAGGTCCTCCGAACGCCAGATCGATAGGCATTAACACACGAAAAATGAAGAAATTTGGGTGATTCTTCAAAATGCGGAAATAGGTGTTAAAAAATTGTGTGAGTATATGTGAAGGATCCCCAACTTCTTACAGAGGTCCTCATAAATTTTTTTGAGAAAATTTTTTTTGGTGCTGCGGGCGCTAAATCCATGGGCTAAATACACAAAAAATGGGGAAATTTGGCGCGATTCTTAATAGAAGGCTTGTAAATGCGGAAATGAGCTTTAAAAATATGGTTTGAGTATACGTGAAGCTTTTCCAACTTATTACGGAGGTCCTTATAAATTTTTTTGAGAAAAAAAATTAGGTGCTCCAGGCGTCAGATCCATGGGTTAATACACACGAAAAATAAAGGTATTTGAGTGATTCTTAAAAAATACCTTGTAAATACGGAAATGGACGTTAAAAAATGGTGTGAATATACGTGAATGTTCCTCAACTCATTACCAAGGTCCTCATAAAGTTTTCTGATGAAAAATATTTGTGGTACTCCGGACGCCAGATCCACGGGCTAACACACGAAAAATAGAGAAATTTGAGCAATTCTTAAAAAGGGCTTGTAAATGCGGAAAGTAGCGTTAAAAAAATGGTGTGCGTATACGTGAAGGTTTCCCAACTCATTACGGAGGTGTTCATAAAGTGTTTAGAGAAAAAATTAGGTGCTTCGAGCGCCAGATTCATGGGCTAATACACACCAAAAATCAGGGAATTTGGGCGATTCTTAAAAAGAGGCTTCTAAATGCGCAAATGGATGTTAAAAAAATGGTGTGTGTATACGTGAAGTCTCTACAACTCATTACGGAGTTTCTCATAAAGTTTATTGAGAAAATTTTTTTGGTTCTCAAGGCGTTAGATCCATGGGCTAATACACACGAAAAATTAGGGAATTTGGTCAATTCTTAAAAAGAGCTTGCAAATGTGGAATTGGGGGTTAAAAAAATGGTGTGAGTATACATGAAGGTTTCCTAACTTATTACGGAGGTCCTCATAAAGTTTTTTGACAAAAAAAATTTCGGTGCTCCGTGCACTAGATCAATGGGCTAATACACACTAAAAATCTAAAAAAATTGGCGATTCTTAAAAATGGGATTGTAAATGCGAAAATGGGCATTAAAAAAATGGTGTGAGTATACGTGAAGGTTTCCCAACTCATTACGGAGGTCCTCATAAAGGTTTTTGAGAAAAAAAAATTGGTTCTCTAGGTGCTAGATCCATGGGCTAATACACACTGAAAATTGGGGAATTTTAGCAATTCTTAAAAAATGGCTTGTTAATGCGGAAATGGACTTTAAAAATGGTGTGAGTATACGTGAAGGTTCCCCAACTCGTTACCGAGGTCCTTATAAAGTTTTTTGAGAAAAGAATTAATTTTGGGTGCTCCGGGCGTTTGATCTGTGGGCTAATACACACAAAAAATCAGGAAATTTGGGCGATTCTTAAAAAAGGTCATGTAAATGCAGAAATTAGCGTTACAAAAAACGTGTGATTATATGTGAAGTTTTCCCAACTCATTACGGAGGTCCTCATAAAGTTTATTGAGAAAAAAATTGGGTTCTTTGGGCGCCAAATCCATGGGCTAATACACACGAAAAATTGGAGAATTTGGGTGATTCTTTAAAAAGGCTTGTAAATGCAAAAATGGGTGTTAAAATATGGTTTGAGTATACTTGAAGGTTCTCCAAATCATTACGGAGGTCTTCATAAAGTTTTTTAAAGAAAAAATTTTGGGTGTTCCAGACGCTAAATCCATAGGCTAATACACACCAAAAATCGGTTAAATTTGGGTCATTCTTAAAAAATGGCTTGTAAATGCGGAAATAGGAGTTAAAAAATTAGTGTTAGTATACGTGAAGGTTCTCAAACTCTTTACGAAAGTCCTCATAAAGTATTTTGAGAAAAACAAATTGGGTGCTCTAGGTCCCAGATCCATGTGCTTATACACACGAAAAATTGAGAAATTAGGGTTATTCTTAAAAAGGCTAGTAAAGCATAAATGGGCGTTAATAAAATAGTGTGAATATACGTGAAGGTTCCCCAACTCATTACGGAGGTCCTCATAAAGTTTTTTGAGAAAAAAATTTGGGTGATGTGGGCGCCAGAACCATGTGCTAATACACACGAAAAATTGAAGAATTTGAGTAATTCTTAAAAAAAGGATTGTAAATGCAGAAATGGGTGTTAATAAAATGGGGTGAGTATACGTGAAGGTTCCCCAACTCATTACAGAGGTCCTCATAAAATGTTTTGAGAAAAAAAATTGGGTTCTCCGATCGCTAGATCCATGGCTAATAAACGAGAAAAATTGAGGAGCTTTGGCGATTCTTAAAAAAGGGCTTGTAAATGTGGAAATGAGTGTTAAAAAAATGGTGAGTATACATGGGCAATTCTTAAAAAAAGACTCCGGTAGTCATATTACCAAAATATTCGTGGACTAACACACACGAAAAATTGAGAAAATTGTCTAATTCCTGTAAAAATGGATTTTAAATGCCCAAAATATGTGGAAAAAATGGTGAGGCTTCACAAATTGTTTCCCTAACTCCCTACGGAGGGTTCCATAAAGGTTTTGTGGAAAATCGTCATATCACCAAAACATTTGATCTTAGGCGTATTTATATGCCTAAGTTCTCAATAGTTGTCCATACATCGATTAGATTGAAGAATGATTTCTAGTTATTAGCTTGATTTTTGTTATACTTGTGATGGTTTTTGCACTTACACACATAATTAGTTGTTTCAAGAACTCTTAAGAAGATTGGAGTTGAGATGGGAGGGAATTTGCAAAGGCGTGCAAGATTTGGCTAGGTGTGGAAGCACCTAGGCCTGGCACACTGGCAGGCGCACCGCACCAGGCGTAAAAGTTCAGAGGGGTGTTGATGGCGCGCCAACAGGAATTGCCAGCAACACTTGTCTGGCGCTCTGCAAGACGCGCCGCGCCTGGCACAAAAGTTCAGAGCACGTTGCCAGGCGCGATGGAGGAGCAACACGTCCCTCTCTTGCCAACTTTTCCAAGTTTTAAACATAAAATAGGATTCCTAATTTGAGTAGGATTTGTTCCCAACTTTTCTTACTAGTATAAATAGATCCTTAGGGTTCCATAATAGGGGTTCGACTTTTGATTTAGTGTCCAAGGGCAAGAATTCAAGTTTGTAATCGGTTTTAATCATTTAACTCTTCTATTTTCTGGAAAGTGCATAAACTATTGTATTTTCTTATTTTCTAATAGCATGAGTATCTAAACGCCCTAGTTCTGGGGCTGTAGCTACGAATGGATTGTTGATTATTAAAGGCTTTATGAATTAATTCTTGGTTGTCTTTATAAGTTACTTCTATATTCTTGTTTTAGTATTTCTTGACTGGCCATCTAGAGATAAATCTATTGTTTAACCTTAAAATTGGGAGAGGAGAGGTTAGATAGACCATAGGATATAGAGAGCTTGATCGACCCGTTAAGTCGAGGTGATTTGTGTTCAGGAGTGAAGCCCGGACGAACAACTCGCTTGGTTACGAAATATGATGAAATATAAATGATCGTGAATTAGTCTATTTATACCCGCTCAACGATGTAGTTAGGTAGATAATTGGGGTAGGCGACGAGAGGTGTATTGTCCGACTCATATAATTAACCCTATAAATCAGTAACTTGACAACTGAAATTAGTTCTATGCCAATAATATGATACATGATATTCAGTATATGATGCAGCTCTGGAATTGCTTTAACTTGTTTGAAACTTTATATTAAAGTCGTTCACAATTAGTTACTTTCATTTAGTTCATAATTAGTAGTAGTTAACAATCAATCATCAACTCTTTGAAAATGTTACTTTCACTTTTATTTGTAGAATTAAGTGTTAAATATAAATTAATCATAAGTCCCTAGGGAACGATAACTCATTTCTTCAAGAATCTATATTACTTGCGCGATCACGTACACTTGCGTGTATACTAGGCAGCAACAAGTTTTTGGCGCCGCTTCCGGGGACTTAGAAATTGATTTATATTCAATCTTCTTAAGTCTACAATTAGATTAATTGGCTACTAAGTACTTGATCTTAGCTTGTTTATTGCAGGCACTTGACTTTCAGGTCTGGCTAGGAAAGGAGAACTTGTCGAACCATACAACGAACCTGAACGAGTTCTACGACAGCGCAGAAAGATGAATCAAGAATGAGGGGAATTGGGGTTAGGTATTCCAAAAACATTGATGATGATAATCAAGACAACTTGAATAACCCGGAAAGCGTGAATAACCAAAGGAACCCGAATAACCAAGGAGCACCGCCTGTCGTACCCGCAAGACCAGTCCGTGATGTGGCAGTCCCACTCACAGCCAACTTGGCATCTAGTATTAGGAAACCTCCATCGGGGGGTAGATTTGAACTAAAGCGGAACATGGTACATATCCTCCATACTAATGGGCAATTCACTGGTCTCCCTCATGAGGATCCTCAAATCCATCTTAGGACTTTCATAGAAATTACCAAAACATACATCCCAATTGGAGTCTTATCAGATTATGTAAGGTTGACTTTGTTCCCATACTCATCGTTAGGAGCTGCAAGACGTTGGTTAGACTATGAGACACCAAACTCCATTAATTCTTGGGATGATCTAGCAAATAAGTTCTTGAGTCGATTTTTCCCATCCAAGAAAACCGCGAAGCTGAGGGAAGAGATAATAAACTTTGTTCAAAAGCAATGGGAGGACATGTATCAAGCATGGGCGCGTTTCAAGCAAATGTTGAATGATTTCCCACATCACATGCAAACCAATGAGGTACTTTGTCACACTTTCTTTAAAGGTTTAGACTATAATGCTCGTTCTCTTCTTAATAGTGCAACAGGTGGACAGGCCCTAGCCATAACGAGTGAAGAGTTATTCGCCTTACTCGATAAACTTTCTGAAGGGAACCAAGAGTATGAGGGTGAAATGTCTAGAACTCCAACCCAAAAGGCTGCAGGGATTTTAGATGTAGACCAAGCTACTGCCTTAAATGCCAAATTAGATGCAATGCAACATAATATTACATTGCAATTCAAACAACTGGATCTGAATCAGGCTCTGATAAATGTAGTACAATAGGTAGCAAATTGGTGTGAGGTGTGTGGTAGTGAAACTCATGAAACTGAGCAATGTGAGGCAAACCCGGATTCCGTAAACTATGTGGGTAATGCGCAGAGGACTGGAGTGCAACAAAATTATGGTAACTCTTACAACCCTAGTTGGAAGAACCATCCTAACTTCTCATGGGGTGGTAACTAAAACCAAAATCAGGCACAAGGGGCTAACCAATACCATTCTCAAGGGGCTGGGCAACAATACTACAATCCTAACAAAGACTCAAATTCTAGTGCCCCAAAAGGGGGGATGACCAATGAAGAGTTACTCCAAAATCTCAAGACTGAAATAGGGACCAAGTTAAATGCTAGCATAGATAAGCAGGATGAGAACATTAGAGACATCCAGATATCCCACATGAGTTTAGAGAAACAAGATGCACAAATGGCTAATTCTTTGAACTTACGTCCCCAAGGGGGCTGCCCGGTGATACTAAGCCCAACCCAAAGCAGTTGCATACGGTAAGTACTAGAAGTGGGTTGCAATTAGAGGAACTATCCCCAAAGAAGAGAGACGCTGAGGTAAGTAACAAAGAAAAGAAGGTGGAAGAATGTAACACCCCGTATCTGAAACAGACCAAAAATGCAGATTTTGAGAAGTTGCAGGTGCAACTTACGGTCACCATCCACGGACCGTAGGTCAGACCACGGCCCGTGCTGGTGGTCCTTCGTTTACCACTGCAACCCCTCCCCAGAACTCAGTCAAAAAATTGGCTAAGTCCCGACTCACGGACAGACCTACGGTCTGTAGATCAGACCACGGACCGTGGTCTGTGTCTGTGGATCGAGACCTCCTTTGCCCAGCCTCTGACACAAGCTACGGTCGACCAACACGGACCGTCATTCGATCCACGGTCCGTAGGTCTGACCGTAGATGAGAGTCAACAGCCAGTTTGCTGAAAATTATTAATGGGTCAACTTTAGATGGTCATAACTTTTATTAAAAAATGAATTGTGTGTCCCATGAACTATTGTATGATAGATAATTGAATTATCTTTCCAACGCCGCCGAGTTTGCTTAATTTCGACCTCCGAGTAAAAAGTTATGCTAATTTTAGTGAAGCCCTGTCGGGCAGACTCGATTGGTCCGACAGCAGTTAATTCAGGGGTTTTTTGGTCTTTTCCTATTTCGTTTAACCCCTAAGATATGTCGTTTAGACCCTAAATCATGAGATTTTAATCAGTTTAAACCTAGGAACATAACTAGAACTTA
>JAJOOS010034762.1:0-12802 GCA_029582725.1 Solanum chiquidenum | reverse complement strand
GGTCGGAATTAAGAAAACTCGGCGGCGTTGGAAAGATAATTCAATTATCTATCATACCATAGGTGGTGGGACACACAATTCATTTTGTGCTAAAAGTTATGACCATCTGAAGTTGACCCATTAACAATTTTCAGCTAACTGCCTGTTGACTCTCATCTACGGTCAGACCTACGGACCGTGGATCGAATGACGGTCCGTGCTGGTCGACCGTAGTTTGTGTCAGAGGCTGGGCAAAGGAGGTCTCGATCCACGGACACAGACCACGGTCCGTGGTCTGATCTACGGATCGTAGGTCTATCCGTGGGTCGAGACTTAGTCGATTTTCTGACTGAGTTCTGGGGAGGGGATGCAGTGGTAAACCACGGACCACCAGCACGAACCGTGGTCTGATCTACGGTCCGTGGATGGTGACCGTAAGTTGCACCTGCAATTTCTCAAAATCTGCATTTTTTTCTGTTTCGAATACGGGGTGTTACAACGACAGGTTGTTCAACCTGGCATTCTAAAGGCTCATGGGATGCTTATACTTCTTATTAGTTCTCATGAATGGCAAAGGAGTAGTGGAGGTCGGTACTCACTCGTACGTCAGTTTATTCTTGTCACACCCCGAGTCTACACCCTAGACGTGATTGGCACTCGAGAACCATTTTTTATCCCCAAGCGAACCCTTGCATTGGCTACATGACTTACATGACTTTAAACAATATGCGGAAGCTTAAATAGGTGAACAATTGAACATTTAAGAAAGTTTTAAAATACTGTCTTTGCAAAATACTTAACATGAACCATGAGTTAAACATAACATCCTGAGAAAACAATGGAAAACATCTACTCAATCTATCTACGGAGCCTCTAACAATGTGAGATGGATGTCGGGACAAGACCCGTGACACCTCCTAAATCTACTAACTAAAATGAAATGGAGTCCCTTGAAAGCAAGGAGGCCTCACTAAATATTGTCTGCAAGTGGATAATGATCTCAACGATTCACCTGTTGATGATCCTAAATACTTGTATCTGCATCAAGAAACGATGCAGGTTGAATGATGTCAGCACATTGAATGTACTGGTACATGAAAAGGTTAGGGTAAACACTAATCTAGCTTTGAAGGACTGAAACAACATAACTAGATTAATACATGAATATGAAGTGAAAAAAACCATTTAAGCTTGATATTATAATATGCAATGAAAGCAACATGAATATAGTATACTTTACTTATGGGGAGTTTCTCTAATCGACAACCATTACCATGAGCCTAGTAATGATACAACATTATGCCTCACGTTGCCAGGGCCACCCTATACTTTGTCGGGGTATTGGATGATATCGTGACTAAGGATCCATCTAATTGGCCTTCTCAGAGGCAGTGAGGAGTTGCATGAAGAGTCAATGCTATCATATCCTACGCTAGCTACGTAGTTTTATGGGACTTCTGAATCATAAGAGACTTTAGCCCAACTCGGTGCTCGATACTACTCCCAAAATAATATATATAACATTATGCTCAATTCACCCATTACAAGGAATGGACTTCTTACTTGATTGAAATACTTTTCAAACATTAGACGTGGTTACATTCTTGACAAGCTGTACTTGTGAACTTATCTTTCAAGTTCAATAATCAACATAGATACATAAGTATACATTTAGTTATATAAATAGCATTTGAAAAATCTTAAGTGTTTATGAAATAAAACCTTTGAACTTTACCTTGACTTGAAAATGTGAGTTTAAGAATGATGATTAGAATATGCATAAGATCCTTCAGGGATTAATGGACGTTTAGATAGTTGACAATAAGAAGAGAATGACAACTCAACTCAAAGGAACAAGTACGGAACAAAAACAAAGAAGGAACCATTTACTGATGGTCTGATTGGGGGTCCTACTGGTGCGTCGCGCCAGGCCCCATTTACTGGGGGTCCTGATTGGGCGTCCTATTGGCGCATTGCGCTAGGCCCCTATTTACTGGGGGTCCTGATTGGGCGTCTTATTAGCGCATTGCGCCAGGGCCCCATTTACCGGGGGTCTGATTTGGCATCCTACTGGCGCCTTGGAGGCGCAATGCCCCACCCAAAACCCATAATTTTAACGAGTTTTTATTATTCAATTCATTCCCAAACTCATTTAGATTCATAAACCCAACTAAATTCATCGAAAACTCCCTCAATTTACACCAAGAACAACACTCATTCGCAAATCCCTCACTTTAACAATCCAACATGACTTTATTGATAAAGAATAAAGTAACCCATACATAACAATTTCTTGGATGATTTACTGAAATAAATACATGTTTGGCGTGAGGATGAACATATCCATCACTATGAGAAACCTCACGTACCTCGAAAGAACCAAGTTCTTGGTGATTTCTCTGAAATCTTGAAGAACTTCTCGAAACTCCTTTTTTCTCCTCTTGAATTTTTGCCCTAGCTTTCTTGAACGCTTTAGACTTAAGCGTAAACTAATTTTAATCAGATTTGACCCCAAATATATTACTAAAAACGTTTAAAGTTGATGGGGTAAGGATAAGACCAAAATACCCCTCATTAATATGGGTAAATTATCTTAATTGGACAGGCTGACTTCATACAGGCATATCTCCCTCATCCAAACTTGAAATTTAGCAAACTTGGTGGAGTTGGAAAGAGGATTCAAAGATCTTTCATTTGATATCTTATGGGCTACCTAACTTATCGTGTACTGAAAGTTATGGCCGTTTGAAGTTGACCAAAACTCACAACTTAAGCATAACTTGCAAAATTCTCAATTTGGCTCTTTCCAATTTAGTTCTTTTTAAAATTAGCTCTTTCTAATACCGAGGTGTTACAGTTCTCCTGCTATGGATTGGGAGTAGTTCACTGAGGTTTTCCTTGTGAGGTTCGTGCCTTATAGCCTCCGAGATCAGCACAGGGATGAGTTGATAGATTAGAGCAGGGCTCTTTATCATTTTTGGAGTATGAGGATTGTTTCCTTGACTTTTCACGCTATGCCAAGTCTAGTATTCCCTTTAAATTTGAGTGAATTCGTAAGTTAGTAAGGGATTCGCTAGTTATCTTCAGGAGGTCACAATATCACTTGTATTATCAGGTGGTATATTCCAGAGTATTATTGACCATGCCAAGATGATTGAGAGTATTCGGCATGCTAGGCAAGGCAGTGGTGCCAAGAGGTTCCAACGCCAGGGTTAAAGATTATTTAGGTCAAGGCTCACAAGGTTATCAGGGTAGACCAATGCAGATCTCTATTTAGAGTTCAAATGGTGTTAGTGGATCCAAGCCTAGTCAGATCGGTCAATGTACGCATAGTAGGTTGTTAGGTCAGGGAGGGTATGAAGACTCTTCTAGTTACTCTCAGCGGTGTTCTGGTCCCTATGGTTGTTTTTTTTTGTGAGGAGTTTGGGCACAAGGCAAAGGATTCCCCAGATGTGCTTCATCTACTATCCAGTCAGGTTCACATGTTACTCGTTCTACACCAGCTACAGCGGCACGAGGTACTTTTCAGAGTTCTAGAGGTGGTGTTGTCACGCCTCAATCCTCATTAAGATGGACAGATACTCGATGCCCTAAAGTCCTGAGAGAACCAACATACAACCTATGTTTATTATGCATATAACGATGACAATCTTAAAGTTCTGACAAGTTCACATAGGATGCAGCGATACGAACCAACATAAGTAGACCCAAAACTTATATACAAGACTTGGTCGTTGAAGCCACAACTTGTTAAGAGACGAGACCCATCTTAACTATAAACATTAGTCTACACCGCCTCTAAAAGAAAGAAAACCTTAGTTTAGGGTAGGATAAGGCCCCGCCTTACCCTTAACTATCATACAGTAACAAAATAGGTGCCAAAGACTCGGTAAGTCCCTATTCAACCTAGAGTTTCATCAATAGCAGCTGAGTACATGTGCTCCTACTAAAGAGGTCTACTAGAAGGAGTACGTGTGCCTGCAGCATGAAATGCAGCGTCCCTCGCAAGGGACGTCAGTACGAAAAAATATACTGAATATGTAAGGTAATAACATATGTAAAACAAGGCTCCAATGAAATCAAGTATCAATATATAAGTGCATAGATAAGAACAGAAGACCGCATTTGTTTACTCTTGTGGGAGCATGTATGTTACATTTATTTCTTTACTTTTCTGTGTGTTATAATCTTTATAAGGCATGTGATACAAATGACCAGCTTATCAGTAGTGGCAGAAGAGGATGACCCATGCTAGGCATTTAACCCCTGGGATGTTGTCCTCATAATTACACAAATTGGGATCGTCCCATGCTAGGCTTTCGCACCTGAGCTGCCAACTTTCTATACCAGTTGGGATCGACCTATGCTAGGCATTTTTCCCTAGGCAGCCACCCAAAAATATATAGATTGCTTCACTTCGTTTCTTTAATGTTTGAGATTGTTGTTTTTGCGGTCATAATCAGTATTGAGTCTTGGACCACATACCATTAGTAGAATACATGAGAAAAATAATTTTAAGGCAGTGACAATGGCATAAGGAGCTATGTAACATCAGTGGATTTCTTATGAGCATAAATGACACAATATACTTTAATTGACTAAGAGTAGAATTCACCAAGCTTGCTTTTGCAAATACCATTTCTATACTAGCACATAGAAGAAGGATAATTACACAAATGTAGAGTAATGAACATATAATGAAGTAATTTGACACACTAAGGAGAGGGGAAAATATTGTTATCCATATTGGAGATCATATGTTGCCACTATGATTCCTTTACTAGGAATAGAAATTAGGAAATTAACTTTGTTATTATTAATCGCAAATATTAGATTTCATGCCAAGGAATATGGAATTGAATAGCCTTACATACCTTATTTTCTGACCAATACAACTATCACGATTCAGCCTCCTTTTTTGGGTGCTAATGTACAATATATTCATGATTAAGCTAATGTTAGCAGCTAATCACATTAAGGGCCTCAAAAAATAGTAGTTAAACACTTGACGGACAGTAGGCCCATACAACCCTTACACAAATGGTGAACCATAAGACCCTTCTTCTATACATTAATACAACTTCATAAATCCTTTTCCAAGATACCCAAGCTGCCCCCAAAAACAATATACATAAAACAACCAAATCAATCCCCAAAAATCCTTCATCATAATAGGAGAATATTGAACTCAAGGATTCATCACCATAAATAAGTTCTTGACAAATATATACAAAATTATCCACTAAAAATCTGTATTTAAAGAGAGGCAAAAATGGGCAGTAGCCTTACCTTAGTTTCTAGAAATTTATCCCCTAAACTTGTACTTCAAGAACTTAAACTCATCTTCAAACTTTTAGTTGAAAAGGGGGACAGTATTTAAGAACCCTAATTTATTTTAGTGTTGTTGTGTGAAGCCAAGAAAGACCAAGAGAGAACCGTAATAAATCTGAAATTTTACAAGTTTAAAATGAAGCAAAGGATCTGATATTTATCCCTTTAAAAGAGAGTTGCATTGCCCGACTTTCTTGGTCAATTTTGGGCCATATATTGTCAAGTAGGTGACCCACCTACTTCTTTTAACTTGGTCCTTTGAGGACTTCAACACTTGTTGGACCTTGCTGCCAATTATCCCTCTATTTTTGTCAATTTGGGCCATAATTAATGCAAGTAGGTGATCCACCTACTTGGAATTTTCACTTGGGCCTTTTAGGACTTAAGAATATTGGTCATTGGTTGTCCATTTTTCCCTTATTCTTCTACTCAACTTGGTCCAAATTAATGCAAGTAGGTGGTAGTGTACTTGGCCCAATTACATGATCAAAAGAGTCTTCGTAGGTGATGCACCTACTTGGTCCTTTGGGCTGGTCAATAAGTCAAAGTACGTGATGCACCTACTTGTCACATACTAGCTTAGTTAATTCAAGCAAGCAACTCACTTATTTTATTTTATTTTCTAAATCTTACTTCCTTTTGCTTTAACTTAACATTTCTCCTTAAATTTTATGCTCAAATACGACCTTACTATCTCGAGTTTAAATGTTTTCATCGGAGTTGACTTGGAGTATACATGTTGTGTGCAAGGCAAACAACACCTTCCAATCTATTTTAAACCAACACTACTCATTTAAGAAATATGGTCCCTCCCCTATACCATAAGTCTATGTCAAGTGTCATATGAATAAAAGTAGCATATCAAAAATACAGGGCGTTAGAGGTGCCAAGGGCACCAAGGGTGGAGCCCAGGGAGCTCGAGGTGGTGCTCGTAGTGGCTCTCATACTAGTGGTAACCCAGACAGTTCTATGTTATAACGGGTAAATTTGAGGCAGAGGCTTCTGATACAGTGATCACATGTATTGTTCCAATCTATCATCGTTCTTCTACAGTATTATTTGACCATGAGTCAACTTATTCGTATATGTCTACTTATTTTGTTGTAGGCATGGATCACATGTGTGAGTCCCTTGCTGTGCATATTAGTGTCCTTACCCTGGTAGCGATTCTTTAGTGGGAGATGAAGTGTACTGGGAGTGTGTAGTAACATTTGCTAATAGTGAGAGTCAAGCGAACTTGATTTTTCTTGATATGCTTGACTTTGATGTGATTTTTGGTATGGATTGGTTATATCCTTACCATGCGCTCCTCAATTGCTATGCTAAGACCGTGACCTTATCCTACCATGGTCTACCTTGATTTTTGTGGAAAGGTGCTCCAAGTTTGCATCTTAAGGGAGTGATATCCTTTTTTCACTCTCGTTGTATGATGGAGAAGTGATGCTTATATTATTTGGCTCATGTTTGTGATCTTACTAAAGATCTATTCCCTTTGGAGGCCACGACAGTGGTAAGAGAATTCTTGGATGTGTTTCCTATAGACTTACTGGTATTCCTCCTGACCCTGATATTGATTCCATGATTGACTTGGAGCCAGGACCTAAGCCCATTTCCATTCTTCTTTACCAGATGGCTCTGGAGAAGTTGAATAAGTGGAAGGCTCAATTGGAGGACTTGTTGCAGAGGGTTTATTTGGCATAGTGTATCACCTTGGGGAGCACCTGTCTTATTTGTGAAGAAGAAGGATGGTAGTATGAGGATATGTATTGATTACCGACAGTTCAACAAAGTAACAGCCAAGAATGAATATCATTTTCCTCGCATTGATGATTTTTTTTACCAGCTTTAGGGTGCATCAGTGTTTTCTAAGATTGACTTGAGATTGGGCTATCATCAGTTGAGAGTTCAGGATTATGATATTTTGAAGACTGCCTTTATGACTCGCTATGGGCATTATGAGTTTATAGTCATGTCATTCGGAGTGACTAATGCCCCAGCTGCTTTTATGGAGTTGATGAACCGAGTATTTTGGCCTTATTTGGATTCCTTTGTGATTGTGTTTATTGATTATATCATGGTTTATTCCAAGAATGAGGCCGATCACGTTCGTCACTTGAGGACCATTCTTCAGAGTTTGAGAGAGCAGAAATTATATGCCAAATTCTCTAAGTGTGAGTTCTGGCTTGAATTCGTTTGTTTCTTGGGTCATGTGGTGTCTAAGGAAGGTTTTATGGTTGATTCAGCCAAGGTGGCGACAGTTCATGATGGGCAAGACCCACTTCTCCTACCGAGATTCAGAATTTCATCAGTTTAGCGGGTTATTATCATCGGTTTGTTCAGAGTTTCTCTTCTATTGCAGCTCCACTAACTAAGTTGACTTAGAAGACGTGGTATTTTTGTGGATCAATGAGTGTGAGGTGAGCTTTCAAAGCTCAAAGAATTATTGACGTTAGACCCTATCTTGGCACTACCCGAGGAGGGTATGTAATTTATGGTATTCACGGATTCTTCAAGTGTTGGTTTAGGTGGAGTATTGATGAAAAAGGGGAGACTCATAGCTTATGCTTCTCGTCAGTTGAAGGTACATGAGAAGAACTACCCTACTCATGATTTAAAGTTAGTGACAGTGGTCTTCGTGTTGAATTTATGGAGACATTATCTCTATGGTGTGCATTGTGAGATCTTTACCAATCAACGTAGCCTTAAGTATCTCTTTTCTCAGCAAAATTTGAATATGAGGCAGCGTAGATGGTTGGAATTGTTGAAAGACTAAGACATCACCATTCTTTATAATTCGGGCAAGGCAAACGCGGTAGCGAATGCTTTGAGTTAGAAGACTCCTAGAATGGGTAGCTTAGCCTTTCTTAAGGCAGAGGAGAGACCTTTGGCCTTGTAGATTCAGTCATTGGCTGGACAGTTAGTTCGACTTGATAATTCTGCACCTCACCTTATTTTTGCCTTCGTTGAGGCTAGGTCTACCTTGATGGATCATATTTGTGCCCACCAGTTTGAGGATGACAAGTTGTGACGATTCGGGACATAATGTTAAAAGGTGAAGCTAAATCAGTGTCTCTTGATCCCGATGGAGTTTTGAGAATTTGTGGCCGTATTTGTGTTCCTAGAGTTGGTGATTGGGTACACATGAAAATAGAGGATGATCATTGTTCTAAATACTCTATTCACCTAGGAGCAGCTAAGATGTATTATGATTTGAAGCAACACTATTGGTGGTGTGGTATGAAGAGAGACATTGTGGACTTTATGGACAAGTGCTTGAACTATCATTAAGTGAAGTATAAGCATCAAAGATTGGGTAGCACGGTGCAAAGGATGTCCATCCCTAAGTGGAAGTTGGAGCGCATTACTATGGACTTTGTGATTAATTACCCTTGACTTTGGGTAGATTTGAATATGTGTGGGTCATTATGGATCGTTTGACGAAGTTAGCTTATTTCATCCCAGTGAAGACTAACTATAATGCAGAGTAGTTGGCTAGGATCTACATCCGTGAGATTGTTCGATTATATGGAGTGCCCATTTCCATTGGTTCTCAGTTTACCTCTCATTTCTTGAGTTCTATGTAGGAGCAGATAGGTACCAAACTGGAGTTAAGTACCGCTTTCCACCCTTAGACCGATGGTCAGTCAAAGTGGACTATTCAGGTGCTTGAGGATATGCTTTGGTCTTGTGTCATGGACTTTGGTGGTCATTAGGACCAATCCCTACCCCTTGCAGAGTTTTTTTTATGACAACAATTATCATTCCAACATTCAGATGGCAACGTTTGAGGTTTTGTATGGGAGGAGGTGTAGATCTCCCATCGGTTGGTTTGATTCATTTGGAGTTCGACCTTGGGGCACTTATTTGTTAAGAGACTTCATGGATAGAGTGAAGTTGATTCAACAGTGCTTTATGACCGCACAAAGTAGGCAGAAGACCTATACAGATAGGCGTGTCAGTGATGTGTCCTTTGCTATTGGAGAGAGGGTTTTGCTTAAGGTGTCCCCCCACCAAAGGTGTGATGAGGTTCGTAAAGAAAGGAAAGCTCATTTCGTGGTTCATTGGACCTTTTGATATTTTGGGGAAGTGGAGAGGTAGCCTATAGATTGGCCTTACCTCTGAGCCTTTCAGGGGTTTACCCCATGCCCTATGTTTCGATGCTTAAGCAATATAATCATGATGATTCATGGGTATTCTATTTCTTTGGATCAGAATATGTCATTTATGGAGGAGCCAACTGTTATCTTGGATATGAAGACTAGTCCTTGAGATTAAAGCATATTGACTAAGTGAAAGTGTAGTGGAGGCACCAACCTATTGAGGAGGCGACGTGGGAGGTGGAGTCCGACATGCGTCGTAGATACCCTTAGCTTTTCATCCCTTCAGATATCATATTTTGTTTTTCGTTCGGGGATGAACGTGTGTTTTAGTGATGGATAGTGTAATGTCTTATTTTCTGTGAATTTTCTTTTAATTGTGAAATGACCATTTCACCCTTCCTCTTATATTTTTCATGCTTAGTTTGGATTGCGGGAATGGTTGTTGTGGTCCCCGATGTGATCGAGTGTGTTTTGGGTGATTTCACCCTTTTTTAATTGAGAATTTTTTATATGATTGAATTTGGTCAACATTATGAGTTTCGAGCGTAGTATGGGAATTCCGTCAATTTTATGAGTCTGAAACGTCAAGATTGGTCTAGTAAGGTGACCGGTTAGAGCCTTGAGACCTTAGGTTGTGATTTGAATATTTAAGTAAAAAATTGAATTTTGGCCTAAATGGGTTCCGAGGGGTATTTATGTCATATCCATCTTTTTTTGAAATTCGACAATTCCATTGTTTCCAAAACATATTTTATGATTAATTTTCACTATTGGTTCGTGTTTATAGGATTCTGAATGAGTTTCGAAGGCCAAAAAGATGTTTTCAAGGTTGCTAGTGCACTCTCATAGTGGCAAAAAATAGAAAAAGCTACGAAAAATGGGTTTTAGTGATGACATCGCTGAGTTAAAATATCTATTCGAACCCATTTCATATTTTTGACTTTTTGGGAGCTAAAAAAATTGGTTTGAGTTGATTATTGATGCATTTTTCTTTCATAATCATTGGGAACATATTTCTAACCCTATTTTAATCCTTTCCCAAGAATATCCCTTTTATATTTCATGATTTTTATTCATTAAGTTGAGATTTTAAACCTTAAAATAGAGAAAAATAAAAAATTGTTGATTTGAAGGTTGATATGGAATGTGTTTTCATTGATTTTTGGGATTTAAGGTCTTTGTATTGTGGGTAAACTATTTGACAATGTTTTTCTGAAATTTCTAATTTTTTACCACATTTCAAATGTGAGTTTTGGGAGTTTTCTCACAAAGTTGCAAAAGTAGTAATTTCTTGAATTAGAGCTCGATTCTTGTGTGTTTTTATTTTTTAATGAGTTTTTAAACCATGAACTCTTGTTGACTTGCTGAACTTGATTTTCAACTAAAAGTTTGATTTTACTCTTTTGATTTCCGAAGTGTTTTTTGAACTATTTTACCCCCGATTTCAAATCCTATCAATATGGGTATCATTGGACACTTTTAATTGGCAAGGCTTAGGTGGAAGGATTAGTCCCACGTGGCTTGCCACGTCACTAAAAATATGGGGTGTTAACTCTTGAAGGTATTTGTGGTCTCTTAGGATAACGGCGGGGGGATTTTTTATCCGAAAATATAGCAAAGGGTATAAATGAAAATCTTTCACATATTAGAACAACCACTATCGCTTTTCATGCTCACTGATTCTTCAAAACCTTGATCATTGGGAAGACTTTCATTTTCATGTTGTTTGTTGAGCAACAATTTGATATTTGGAATTAGAATCAGTGATATATTGCTTCAAATCTTTCAAATGTGTTTCAACCTTGTCTTCAAGTGCTTGATGATTACTGTTTGACTAAATAAGCAAATTAAAAAATTGTAAACAAGAAATTATTCTCAATAATAATACGTTTACACCATATTAACAAAATAATGATTATAATACCTTTTCAAGCTCCATTTTCAATTTTCTCAATTCTTTTATCAATTCTTCTTGGCCTGGTTGGAACCAGTTGCTGAATATTTATTAATAATACTCCAGATTTTCAAATTGTAATTCCTTTGATCCGGCAACGTTAACGTTGAAATTTCTTCATCAGAGGCAAAAGTATTTGTAAGCTGGAGTTGAAAGCAAAAACAATTGTATAATAATGTGAGCACTTCATAAAATTAAAGTTGATCAAATACACTAGTAAAGTTAAAAATAATAAATCTTAAATGTATTAAGTAAGTATAATAAGATATACCTTGCATTTATTCATAGTGAACATCAATTTCTCCACCTTTCTTTGCCTTGGGGCTTCAGTCATCACTTTCCACTCAGTGGCGGATCCAGGATTTAGAGTTCGTGGGTGCCAAATAAACTTATCGAAAATTAATTTTATATTTAAGAGAACACTTTTATTTGTATTTAATCAAATAAAAGAAAAGTCAAAGGAGTAATAATGTAATTAATTTAATTTAAGTCAATAACAATTATAAATTAAAAAAATGTGCCAGCTATTTTTCGTTAAAAAAAACTTGCTTGAAGGCTTTTTTTTTCCTTAAAAAACGTCAGCAACAAATTTCTCAAAAAAAGGTACAAATGGGATTCGAACCCGCAATATCAGCCTTCTAAAGTTGCCCTTCTACCGTGGCACCACAAGCCAGTTTTGTTCTCTGAGTGGCACGCTTTATAATTATATAAATATTATATATATATACCTATGTATATATAGAGTTTCAGTCGAAGTTCGGAGTGGCGTGGCACCCCCACACCCCTTCATAGATCCGCATTCCACTGTAGTATTCTGAGAATTTTGTTTGACATACAAATGACAATCATTTCATCAACATGAGAACAACACTCATATATCCTGGATGAGCTAGTGGCAGCCCAACTATCCTGTAGAATTGGTTGTTAATCTTAAGCGAATGTCTAACGCCAGTGGCGGAGGCAGGATTTCCATCGAGGGGGTTCAAAAAGATAAGTAAGCACACTATTAGTATTCATATAAGTGGGGAGGGTCAAATATAAATGGGGCGGATCAGATATAAGCAACTAAAAAAAATTCAACTCTACCTCAACACAAACAATAAAATCGAGTAACTATATGTTTGACATAACATTAAAATAAGTATGAGAGAATGTATTTTTTTAAACTATAATTATGGGTTTTGTCTCTGTCATTGTTGTATACAAACGTTATTTAATTTTTGAAACTAACTAAGGAATACTTCTAAATCCGATCATATTGTAGCAATAAAATTTGCGTCGAGAAAATAATTATCAAGATTGAAAAATATCGCGATAATTGTATTTATTTATAAATTTTAAATGATTACTCTTATTTATTTAATCTTACTTATAATTATATTATTCCTTAATCAAATATAAATTAAACGTTTGACTTAAAATGAGTATGAGAGAATGT